>WAAE01021956.1:0-202307 GCA_013400495.1 Nicator chloris
GAGAAGAGAAGAGAAGAGGAGACGATGAGAAAGAGGAAAAGAAAAGAAAAGAAAAGAAAAGAAAAGAAAAGAAAAGAAAAGAAAAGAAAAGAAAAGAAAAGAAAAGAAAAGAAAAGAAAAGAAAAGAAAAGAAAAGAAAAGAAAAGAAAAGAAAAATCCAAATGAAATATTTGTTTTATAACCAGGTCAATCCTCCTGAATAACAGTGGTTTTCATACTAATAGACAGCGATGTGTCAGTGAAAACTGGGACTTGTGGGACTCTGTGGGCTGCCAGACTGATGGCAGGGAGTCAGTGGGGCTCCATAGGGTCCAGGGGAATGGGACTGGGCTCCCATAGCCCTCACACTCCCTACACCTCCCACTGGCTCCTGCTTGCCAGCCTTGGCTCCATGTTATTTGCCATGGGGATTTTAGGCTGCTTTTACAGGGTCACTTGCCTGCAGATCCCAATGTAGAGATCACGCATGGGGAAATTCTCAGAAATAAAACTGTCAGCCACTCTCTCCCAGCACACAGCCGGTGGAGTTTCTCCCTTTCCCCTCTTTTTTCTTTTACTTACCCTCGCCCCACCCCCAGGCCCGCACCCTGACAACTGCTCATGCTTCTCCAATGAGATATCCATGCTCTCCTGCAGTACAGCTGCCCTGTGTGGTCCACGGTTTGGGGTTATAAAGTTTTTGGGACCCTCGCCCAGCCCCAGAATGCAGAGTTTGCTTGGGAGCTCCCAGGGTGGCCTGGGTAAGGGGACCTGACAGTTGGGGTCATTGCCTGGAGCTCTGCCAGGAGCAACCTTTGCTTGTCTGGTTTTGAGTGCACCAGGAGCTACCTCTAAAACCAGCCACTCTCTGTCACTCCTGTCCTCATTATTGTTCATTAATGCTGTCAAAAAGCTCTGTACGGGGATGCTACGCTGCTGCCTGGGGCTGACACACACATCTGCTGTTAATAGGTGTGAGAGAATTAGTGCCCATTCCCTCCTGCCTGGGGAAGCTCTTGCCCGACTGCCTGTGCTCCCTGGGTGCAGGGAAATGGGGCTGCAGATACAGGGTAATGAGGTGTTACTAGTTTGAAAGAAGGATTCCCTCCATGCCCTGGAGTACTGACTGCCAAAAATGGCTTAGTTGAAATGTATTCGTTATCACAGCACAAATTTGGGGAAGAGGGGGTGAGAAGCCCCACAGAGCACAGGAAGACACTGTTGCTATCTGCATCCAAAGGGAAAGCAGCTGCCTCACTGCTTCTTGCTAGATCCGTTCTGTGGAGCCAGAGTCAATTTCAGGCCATCCACTTGCAGCCATGTCGCTAGAGGGAAGGTCAGGCATTTATCCACAACTCGGTTGTGGTTGCTGCGCCGAAGGTTTATATTCACTCAGTGCCGCTGCAGCATCCTGTGCAGACATTTATTTTGGCTAAAGGCAGCCTGGTTCTCGTTTGGGTGCAGTCACTGAGGCCTGACCCACACAGGCACCGTGCGCCAGCAGAGCCACTGTAGCCGTACAGGTCTGTGAGTGGGTTCATTTCCACACAGGGGGCCCAGATGGTTCCATCCCACAAGAGGCTGCAGTTGGATGAACACTCTTCTTGCGTGGAGGGGGGGTCATTGCAGAGCTCAGTCACTGTCAGGAGATGTGGCGTCCCCCAAAGCTCCCTGTTTGCAGTTGCTGTAGACTGTCCTGTAAGGATTTTATTCCTTGCAAGAACTTTTCTCCTTTTCTGTTAGGCCAGAAAAATAGCCCGGACATTCCTTGTTGTTCTACCTTGTCTCCTGTCACAGCAAAGAACAGATTGACATCACTTATTCTGGAGCTCAGATGTTTTCATGGGGTTTGGTGTGGCAGATGATGATATCTATTAATCACTAACATAACACAGTATGTTAGCATAAACAAATGAACACAAACAACAAACCGCAGGGCTCAGCATGCTAATGGGAAGCTGCACAATCCACAGGAGATCCCACTGGGATAAATCCTCTCCCTGCATTGCTGGGTGTTACATCAGACCTGTCGCAAACTTAATCCAAAGGCCATAAGGAATGGATGCTTCAGCCAATGTCAGCTGCTTCTTCAAATCCAATCCAGCATAAAAACTGGCTACATCATGGAGATTTTTCTTCTTGCGTCAGTGCTGGAGCTGAACCCTCTGGATCGTGTCCAGCTGAGAGGCAGCAGGCTCTATACTGCCACTGAGGGCAGATCACACATGTTAAAGTCATATGGAGGAGTGCAGTCTCTGAGAGCAGAGACCAGACATGAAGATGAGCCCAGGACCCTTCCTGGAGCCCATATTTGTCTGCAAAAAAGTAGAAGTGCTTCTACCAGCCTGGTCCTTTCTCCTTCACCTCTGTCATTTTACCCACTTGTGGATGTACCTGTTCCTAAGGGATTTTGTGACCTGTTCACAGATCTCAGCTCCACTTGCTATTTCCTCGTGCCCTGAGGGAGACCTTGTCCCTTTTGAGAGTGCTGTGGTGGGGCAGGTGAGGCAGGAGTGGTAGTCCTTTCTGCCTGCCTGCAAAGCCATACCAGTATTCCTGACAGCACATTCCTCTCCCCAGGCAGAAGGATTTTGAGGATTCCAGACCATTGCTCTCACTCCTGCTTCCACCACCCTATCACCCAGGCAGATGCCCTGCTGAGGGTGCTGAGGACAGGCAGGTTGTCTCTGCTGGAGCCCAAGGCTGTTGCAACAGGCAGGCACAGCAGTCAGAGCCTGCCAGGCACAGAGATCAGCTGGACAGGTGACCAGCCCTGCCTGAAACGTGATGTGCCTTGCAGCCTCTGTGCTCCTGCCTGCAGAGTCCTGCCCAGAGACCTGGCACCCCTTAACAGGCATTCTGGGGAAAGGAAGGGGCAGGGACTTCAGCAGCCCTTACGGAAAACCCTTACAATACGCTTTGTAATCCCTGCACAAGCCCTGCAAAGGGCAATGGTGTGTTACTAAATAAGCATGGTGAAGCAGAGCAGAGCAAGCCTCAGAGCTCCCAATCCTGCCTCTGTGAGGCCTCAAACAAATTCAATGTGGGGTACCCAGGACTACTTGGCACATCTTTTTGCTGTTTCCATCTCAGTGTCCTTCTGTGCAAACAACAGTGATGATGTTTAGTCACCTTCAGAGAGCTGTTTGGCATTGAAAGGGATCCAGGATAATCTTGGCTTAGGTTCTGTATAATTTATTTATTGTATTTTTAGGTTTTGTTGTACAAAGCAACACTGCACCATTTCTAGCTTTTCTCTGATGACATCTTAGTCAGCTCTTGTTCTTCCTACTCATTAATTCCATTTTCCCCTTTTTAGTTGAAATTCCAGCCTGGAACCATTCAGGAATCCACACTGATGAGGATTTTTTCACATTTCTTGTGATTTTCTCATTGAAAATTTTTAATGTAAAAGGCTGTTCAAATCTGACCTGTTCTCGCACAAGTGGCTGCTGCATAAGAAACATCCTCCTTCTTGTCCTACTGGGCTCAGAGACAGAGTTTGGGAAAGATATTTGAATGTGCACAGTCAGGCTCCCCAGAGGTGAGAAACAGCACAGCTGTTTCCTTCCTCATGGCTTTTGCTGGGGAAAACCTGGCCCTGGTGAAGCCAGCAGTGGGATCCCTGCGACCTGAGAAAGGCACAAGTGTAAGGGGACCCACAACACACCCGGGGCCCAAGCTGTGCTGGCAACTGTCCCTGTGGGGCCACTGGCCCTGGAGGTGAGGGCTCTCCATCTCCCCCACACATGGCTCTCTGCGGTCCACAGGCACTTCCCGTGGGCCACGGCCTGGGAAACACCGCCATCCCTGCAAATAGCACGAAGTGACTGGCACTGAGTGGTGGTTCAGTTTCAGGAACCGCCAATGCTCACGCCTTCCTCTGCGGAATTAGCACAAGGACAGATTAAAGAAAGCCAATTTCCTTTCTCATCAAATCAATTCCTTCTGGGGCAAACAAAGCCATGAGCGCAGTGCTCTTGTCCTCCCGTGATCTTGTGGTTTGCTCTGGTTGGAAGAGGCAGCTTTGGAAAACCCGAGCCCATTTCCTGCTCTCCGTGCTGCAGTGTATATCCTCGCCTCAGCCCTGGAAATGCTTTGATGGATATTATTAGGTCCGGAAAGCATTTGGAGCTCCTTTCTTCCGTACGAGCTGAACAAACTGCTATGGGATGAAAGAGGGGCAAATTGGAACGGTCTGTGGATGCTGCAGGCAGGCTGCCTTGCTAAGGGAGCCCATGTTGTACTGCCCTCTGTGACAGGGACAAAGCAGCCTTGGGGCCAGGGTTGCTGCGAGCCCCTTGGGAGGGGGAACATCTCTTTCATACTCTCCTGCCAAAAGGCAGAGGTGTAGCAGGGCATCACCAAACATGGCAGTAAAGCCTGACCCCGCCTAACTGCATCCAGCCCCACCCAAGACTTTGGTCTCTTCTTATATCCATATACCAGGTCCAACAAATCCCATCTCCTACCTCAACACACCCTCATCAAATCCTACAAACCAGCTTTTCTCCCCTCTCACAGTGACCATTGCCCACCTCAGGACAGACTTGCTCATTCTTGCTCAGCCTTCCAGACACTGGAAGCAGGAGTCTTTCACTGCTCTGAAAGGGAAACTGCATGAAAAGCAAAGGCAAGCCAAACCTTTGCTTTCCGAGGGACCGGAGCTCTGAGCGGTGTTTTGCGGCTAACACAGTCAAGAAATGAGAGTGCGGAAATCTTGGGGAGTGAACAGCACTTGTGGTTATTGGTGAAATCCCATATTAGTAGAAAGGTCTGGTAAATGGAAGCAGGAGTCGCTCTGACTACAGCATCTGTTGGATGTGGAGAGTGGTTATGACTCTCTCCAAATACAATGCACATGTACTGGGGAAAATGACTGCTACAATAACAAGAATAAATCTTAATAGAGACTTGGGTGATAACAGACACCATAGGGGAGTTATCAAAATGAAAAACATATGGCAGCGTCTCTGCCAGACCTGCATGGAAATCCCTTGGAAGGACTAGCAGAGCTTGTACCTGAAAATGAAAAAAGAGTAGAAGAGACAGTGACAGGGGGACAGGGCTGAGGGAACCACATAAATTCTGTCATCATGCCCTCCTCAGAAGAGCAATGGGGGTTTGGTGTCAGTGTCCTGTGGCCCGTCTCCTTGCTGGACAAGTCCAGGTTTAAAAGCAGCCTGGTCTGACAAATTCTTTCCCACTTCTCTCAGGTTTGGCAAGGCAAAAGGCTGCAAGTCGTGCTGGACAGGGGCCATTTTTGATTGTGTTCAAACAAGACCTTGACCTGCACTGTTTATTAGCATTAGGTCCCATTTTCTCTGCCTTTTGGCAGCAAGTAAGGGCAAGGATGGCAGAGAAGGAATAGCGGAGGAGCAAACTCAGGGCCCTGGAAAGTTCAGGCACAGCCCTGGCTGCAAGGGCGGGATGGATTTGTTTTCCTGCAGTTGTAGGAGCTACAAACTGAACCCAGACTTCATGGTATGGCAATGAACAAGCAAATGGGAAGCTCGGCTGGAACTGACAGTTTCTTGGCAGGAAGCAGCAAGAGACAGGACAGAGCGACGTTAAATGAAATTGCACCTTCTCCCCAGCACTTCAATGTTTTCAGCAGAGGTGAAACCACAGATAAGGCAGAGTACAGAAATCCGGCTTCGTTTTGCTCTCCTCACCAGCAGCCTGGAAGGTGATGGATAAACACAAGCACAGCAGATACAGAGCAGGTTGATGTGAGATGTGGGTCCTGTTTGTCTCTTAGGTCTGCAAGAAGGGAGCAGGAGGCATTCCCAAGATCCCTAGAGCAAGGGAGGGTGTCCAGCTTCTGCTGATCAGAAATGACCCTGATTTGGGGTCAGGAGCAGGATATGAGGATTGGTTCCTGGGTACCAGCCACTGCTCCTTGATTCTGTTAAAAGGTTGGTCCCACACCAAACCCTCACTGCAGTGACTCCTGTGGCCATCCAGTACTAAGGCAGAACCCAGGGGCAGAGGGAGAGCCTTGAGCTGGGACCATCACCTCCTCTTCACTCAAACTTCAGAGGTGACTGTGTAGGCTACCATCATCCCATCCAGTGCCAACTTGACAACTGGGGATTAAATAGTGGAAAACTCAAAAGACAGCTGAGGATGGGGCTTATATTAGTCAAGACACTCCCGGCATGCTAGCTTTAGATGACCAGGGTCACCAGCAGTAAATAGAGATATTGTTATGGTAATGAAAACAAGAGGGAGGGCAGGAGGACCACAGAGCAGACCCTAAGTGCTAAATGCCTCTAAGCTGCCAGAGACTTTGCCCCTGGCTGTCATTATTTTAATTGCATCCTAAATCTGCAGCCACTGGTCAGAGCAGGTGTCTGAGGACAGGGGATGGATCTACTCTGGTGCCTGCCACAGCCAAGACTGAGCTGAAGAGGGAGTTGGATGTGATATTTGTTACACCAAGCATCCACATTTATATAATCCACGGTTAGTAACCCTGAATGACTTCTTTGCTTACAATCAAAAATCATCCCTGTCCAGGGGATGAGAAAAGAGAAGCCTGAGCTCTGACCAGGTCAGAGGATCTTCCACTGTCAGAGGGGCAGATCCTGTCCATTTCCCCAGGCTGAGAGTCACTCATGCCCATGGCTGGCATAGTCACTGGGACAAGACCCAGGGACAGGCAGAGACTGTCTGACCCCAGAAGGGCTGCAGATGCCTTCTTTTGGCTCAAGCAAATGTACATCAGGCAAAAGAATTCAGAGATCAAATAGCATCTTTATGCTAGTCCTGAGCAGAAGAGTTGTTTTATTGCGTGCTTAGTCACAATAAACCAAACAATAAAGTAGTAATAAATGGTCACCAAAAATGATTTTAGAGTCCATAAAACAAAAACAGAGTTTAACAAGGACAAATGAATTGTTAACACTCCTCCTTTTCCCTGTCCCATAAAACATGTCGGGTTTAACAGGCGGCGGGTGAATGCCAAGCTCCCCTGGCCTTGCGAGACCGGCAACGTCATCATTGCTGCCTTTTGCTGTGAGCAAGGCGACAACCCCGAAATCCCATTGCCACTGCAGCCCCAGTTCCCACTTCTGCTGCTGGCTGGGCACCCCTGCACAAGGCTGTGGGCTGCCCATGGCCTCGGGGTACTGCCCACACCCCGTATTTCCCCTGCACTGAGGCAGGGAGTGCTGTGGTGCCATCAGGAGGCAGACACTAAAACCACGGGATGCTGTGCTGAGCTCTCACACTGAGCAAACAAGGCTTTCTAAAGGTTTAGAGGACCACCTTCACGCGCAGAATGACCCCCCATGTTTAAACCAAACAATCTTGACCTCTCTATGAGTCTTAGCCACATAAAAGCTCACCTCTTGGACTCTCCATTAGGTTTTATGATGTGCTTCCATATTTAAATGGACATGACTCACACCAGGGTTTCTGCCGTGCATGTGAAGGAAAGAAAAGATGAATGCCAGATGTTATGTATGAGTTACTTCAGCGGAAAAAAAAAAATAAGGACAGAAAAGGAAATGTTGGGCTGGGCTTTCCCAGCTCTCTCTGCTCAGGTGAGCATCAGGCTGGTACTTGAGTTTTCTTTAAAAATGCAGCCTCCTCAGCCTGGCCACACTCCTGGCTGCTCTGCAAGCACACAGCCCCCCCAGTTCGCCCTCCTCACAGCAGGGGCTTCAATTTTCTGTCAAAAGTCTTCTGGCCAAACCTGGCAGCTGTCAGCACCTCCCTGTTTATTTGTGGAGCACGAGGGGGCAGGAGGAGGAGTGGAGAAGGGGTGGAGGGCAGCCCCTCTTTGGGGTGACACATTCCTTCACCCAGAAAACTCTGGGTAAGGCAGGCAGAACAGCCGGGTGATGCAGAGGAGCTGCACAGGTGGGGTGATGTGGGTGGTGAGGGGAGAGTTCTACTGACTGCAACTGGAAAAGCACCTGACAAGCTGCCTGCCATCCGCATGGGCTTATGGCTGCTTTCCTCTGGGCTCCAGTGGCATGGGGAGGTAGGAAGGGCTGAGGAGCAGACTGCCTTTACAGCCTTTCTCCTGCCTCTCTGAAAGGGCCTTCTGTCCCCACACAGACACCCTGCATGTCACTGCCTTGTCCACTCTGCTCTCAGTGGGCTCATCTGGCACATGCTCACGTTCCCACCTCTGGGGGGCAATGGCAAAGCCTCCACCCAGGCAAGCATGGAATTGGCAGGCTTGTGCCATGGGTCAGCCCTTTCCTGCACTCGGTGCTGTACACACACAGAGCATGAAGCACAGCCATGACCACACTGAAGTCATGGCCAACAGGTCCTGCTCTCAGACTCTCAGCACCACCCATGGTGAAAGGATCACTCCACCCATTGCATCTGTTTCAGAATAGGGAGATACAACCTTAAAAACCTAACTAGCCCTTCTCAGGAGGCTCTTCCTGGGGCGTCCAATGCTCCATGTGGCCTCTTCTCCCCACAGTGGGCTGGGGGACTGACATATTGACAAGGAAGGGGTCCTGCTGCTCCCAAGCAGGGCGGGCTGTCCCACTGCAGACAGATGAGGCTGAAACTCCACACTAAGCATATGTAAGGACATTAAGCTGTTGGAACTAAAGGATAATTTGAAAAGTATTTTTCTTAATACTGGCATTAGGTTTCCCCAGCTTTGCAGTTGGTAAAGAGAAAAAGAATGTCCTTACTAAGAAAAAGCAAGTGAAAGCTGAACCAGAGGGGAATTAGGGGGTGGTGGATGCTTGGAGCTGGATCCCCTTGCTTAGCTCAGGCCACTGATCATGCTTGGTGTAAGAACGTCTGTTCCCACTCCAGACCTGCAGAAACAACCTAGGGGCCACTGGCTTTCCCTCACTGGCAAACTACAACATGGCAAGAGGGAATTAGCATGGTCACACTGTCCCAGGAAAAAGAGCATCCATGCTGCATCCTGCCTGCACCAAGGGTAGAGCTGCACTCCCACTGAGGCCCTGCAAATATTGAGGTTAAGCAAAACGTCTGATTTTTCAGAACTGATGAACTGAGAGACTTTTCATCTTTATATCACACAGAAAGTCCCCTTGGGTACCTGCTGAGCTCTGCAACTTCTTTATAGAGCTGCTGAGTGACTCAGTCAGGAATAGAGAGCACAGAACTCTGCAACCTTTACTTCTCACTTTTAGGTGTCTGTCTTTAGCCAGGTAGATTAGTGCAGAGTTTATGAAAACAGGAGATCTGCAGCTACAGCAGCTGCAGGTGGTGTCTGGGTGAGTTATGCTAGTTGTCAGCACAATCCTGTTTCCCAGCCCTGCAGGGATGGGAGCCCTTCCTGATGCTCTGGGCCTGGGGAGTCACAGCCCTATGGTGCAGCCTCTCCGCTGCCTCTCTGCATTGCCACCTCTGTCCCTGCAAAGGTCCCGGTGCTGCAGGCTCTGCACTTGCTTCTGCTTCCTCTCCCTGCCTCCGCCACCACAGGCCAGGGCAGCAAGTGGGATGTGGGGCCCAGTGCTGCATCCCAAGCTCCTGAAGGCAGGAAACAAGGAAGCTGGCAGCTCAGCGACCACGGGGAGGCATCAGAAGAGCCCATGTCCCCCACAGAGGAATTCCTGTGCCCTTGCAAAATGCCCATGTGAACGGAGGCAGGAAAATTAACTGCAATATGGTTTTTTGTGATCACAGAGATATTACGAGAGGAAGGAACATAAAAAAAGGTTCCGTTTTCCTCTCATTCCCCTTCCCCACCTCACTGGAAAGACTCAGGAAGTACCCAGCCATCAGGAACAATGTGAAAAAGACTCAGCACCATTTTCCCTGGTGAACCTGGCAGGATCCCAAGCAGGGACCGTAACAGCCAGCAGGAGTGAGGTTCCCTCAAGCCTGTCCTGGAGAAACAAATGTTGGGCTCCTTGATTTCACTTTCCTCCTCACCCTTTTTGGAGCCCTGCTGCCATGTCCCCAGCATGACAAGGAGGGACGTCTCCCTCTGCCTGGACATTTGGAGTGCACGTGCAACAGCAAGGGCTGGCAGGGCGTCTCCCATGAGCTCCCTGCCTCTGGCCTGAGCAAGAAGCTGTGGCTTGCTGAAGGACATATGCTGGTGACTCCATCAGCCTCTTTAATTTTCAACTCTTCCCCAAAATGCCTTTTAATTGAGCATCAAGGCTGCTCAAAAGTTTTCTCATCCTGGAACCACTAGTGTAGATGCAGACTGTGACAATGGCCAGGGCACGTCCCTGGGAACATTGATCAAATTTTGCAAGAGCTGCAACCACAAGAGTGTCTGGGCAGAACCAAATTTACCACAAGCCACATTCCTTCCCTTCCTGCCCTGCCCATCTGGCACAGCTGGGGGAGAACAGAGGCAGAAACAGATGCCCGGGGTCACAGCTCTTGTACATCCCTAACAATGGGGTGAGGGAGAGGTCTGTGGCCTAACACCTCCCCATGCTGGGTGTGGGGAGAGCCCAGGATACTGAGGAGCATCTGTGCTTCCAGAGAGCACATTCCTAGGAGTAGACACCATGGCCTGGCCTCCTCCAGGGCCTCACGCATCCCCTGGGCTTGTGTGCAAATGCTATGCTTCCCCAAATAGACACATTTCTGGGAATGTCCCATGCCCCCGAGGAGGCTCGGCTGGTTGGCATCAGATGACCAAAGCTGTTGCGTGCTCCCATTGTTCCCCAAGGCAGTTATTAATAGAGCACTGTAATAATAGGGGATATTTATAAAACACCTTTGTGCCTGGGAATCCAGAATAATCTGCAAACCTGTGCAGGTCTGTGTGTCAGCCCTGAGCCCCTCTGGTGATCATTACAAAGAGAAAACAACCTCTTTACCCCACTGAATGGTACAAGAAATGCTTGGGCTGGAGGGGCCACTGCAAAGGTCTGGTGTAAGATGTGAGCACCAGCACTGTGATCCTGCAAGGGCACAGGGGACAGCTCTGGCCCAGCCACCTCCCTGCCAGCAGAGCAAAGCAGGGGAGGAACAGGAGTCATAGGTGCTCTTTCTCTGGTCCCAGCTTGTGGGGAAGAGAGATGTCACTAAAGAAATTAAAGCTGATATGGTCCATGCCCAAGCTCCCCAGGACTACCTAGGGGGTAAGGGTGCAGCTGGCAAGGGGGCTGCACTGGTGCAATTGCCTTTTATGTTGAGTTTGATTAGAAGGACCAATTTGCTGCCCTTCCTGACTCTGGGCTGCAGAGATCAAGACCAAACTCTGGTGACAGAGCTGAGGATCTGTGCTTAAATAGTGGAGTTTCACACTTGCAGAAACCTATGCAAACCTACCAGGCCCTGTACAGGAGAATGCACACTTTTGCTTAGCTTTATAGATGGAAAAGTCAAAATGAGGTGCAGGATTCAGTTAGAGCAAGACCAAACCCTCTGTGCATCATGGGCTGGCGTGAGGTGCAGAACCACACACTGGCACCACACAAGGGCTCCACACACGGCCAGGATGGGGACTGGACGGAGAGGAATGCAGAGAGCCTTTCTGTTGGGCTGTTCCATCCGGATCATAAAACCAAACAAATCCAGTCCTCTCCCCAGCCTCACTTGAGGAATTAGAGAAATGAGGCCATTTATGTCTTCACACGGGCGACTGAGCCTGGCAATGACCTTTGGTCACTTCGAAGCAGGGCTGGATTTGAAATGTGAACCAGAGACCAGGAGGTGAAAACCTCCATATCCCATTACAAATCGCTGGGGATGCCGAAGGCTTGTCAAGCCACAGTGCTTTGCTGCTTATTTATTACTATTTGTCTATGATTGTAGCCATTGCCAGAGCTGGTGTTACTGCTTGGGCAGTGGTCAGCTGCTGAGTGGCCTCCAGGGCCAGCCTGTCTCCCAGCAAAGCCAGAGGCTGGGACCCTGGGGCTGCAGTGTCAAGGTGTCCCTCCTTGCTGTTGGAAAAACACATTGTGGCAGCAAGCACAAGCTTCACAGTGGGTGACACAATTCCCCAGCTGGTGACAGGCACGAGGAGGTGAATTCACCCTTTAAGGTAATGAAGTGTACAGCCCTACACAGTAAGAGATCCAGGTAAAAAAATGCCTGAGCCATAATGTAGTGAAATTAATTCTACATATTGTATATTCAATCTTGTAAACTGGCTTATTCACAACCAGACAGCACTTGCTGTTTGATTATTAGTGCTCTAAGATAGGAAAATCCTCTGTCTGGCTTGAGCTTGTCCTCTGAAACAACTGCACAAGATCTGCTTTATTCACAAGTGGTTTGACTGACTTAAGTATTCTTTTATCCAAACAGATCTCTAACCCATAGAGTAACCATGGCTTCATGAGAAAAGCAAGTTGGATACAGCATGCATTTCTTAAAAAAATATCCTTTCTATAAACAGAAAATTTCCTTCCACCCCTTTCAAGCCTGCTTCAGCCCACTCCTCTCCACTACTCATCTTATTTCTACTTTTGTAGTCTAAGAGGTATCAGATAATTTTGCAGATCAGAAGCTAAGGCAGGCCCCTGGGTGGTCAGAGAGAGCCTCCCCAGAACGGCTTTGCTGGCTCTGCCTTCCAGACAAGAGGGCAGGTTCCCACAGCTCAACAATGGGATTTGGAAGAAGATGTTTCATAGAAGAAGTTTTAGCACCCCTGTGTGGTATCATTCTGCTATGTGAGAGCTGAGCAGCACAGGGAAATTCTGCCTGAAGCTTCAAGGAGTCCACAGCAGCCTGGGTCTGCTGATGGAAACGTGACTCTGTCAGGAGGCCAAGCCCAAGCCATTTCCCAGTTACCAGGTCAGCCTCTGGGGAGAGCCACGAATGCATCTCCCAGGAGGGATGGGCACCACAGGCTCTCTCAGGTTGAGTTCCTTAAAGGTACAGAAGCAGGAAAGAGAACAGGGTGTAGAGAGCATGCAGTGATAAACTCACATAGATCCACGTGTCTGGCTGTGACATTAAATGCTTTACAGCAGAAGTGATGATAATTAATTTGCTTATGATGTGAGACAGCTGATGGATGTGCTGATGCTGTCAGGATTCAGTGAAGCTGCACTGATTTTCATGCAGACTCAGGGGCTCTGTTTATGAGATGAGACACGATGGATTCCTTCCCAACAGGACCATGGTGATGTAGGAGGTGGAGCCCCATTTTCAAAGGTGGAAAAGTATTTAAGTGCATGTTTGCTGAGTACCCACAGGTTTGCCATCTGAAGGTACCCAGACACTGGCTGGTGATGGAGAGCGAGACAACAAAGACCAGTGAAAATAAATAAATCAGGGTAATATTGGTCCTGACTTGCTGACTGGTTTACTAGTTTCACCAGGCACTATCTGCATTTAATAGGAATGCTTACACATTTCTGCAGATGTGATGCAAGCTCCCAAAATGCTTGCAATCTCTTGAAAATGCACCAAGAGTACATTTCTCCCTGAATCTTGGTGGGATTTATGCTATTAAGTCTGTTCTGGAAACACCAGCTAAGAAGCTGCATTTCTCCAGTGTCCAGCTGAAGTGCATTAACTGCAGGTGCAGGTAGAAATGTGAACAGCAGCTCAGCTGATGGGAGGGAAGGTGTGTGTTGATGGTGCCAGATCCCACGTCCATTCTCAGCCCTTTGCTGTGGGGAAGCTCCTTTCCCCTCAAGGCTGTCCTGCTTGGTGCTGCAGGTCCTGGGAACAGTCCTGTCACTCTGAGCAGCTCTCCAAGTCCCTGCTGCCAGCACAAAGGACCTGTGAGGGGTGAAACAGTGCCAAGTGCCTGCTGCTCAATAGAGCAAATACATTCTGAGGGTTATTCATCAAGAAGAAAACTACAGAAAGAGAAATATAGGACTATAAGGAAGTGCAGTGCAGGTCTAGAGCGGAATAGTGGAAATTCCCAAGAATGGGGCTCGCTGGTGACTCTTCACACACCAAGTTAATCCAATAAAGTGAATTGTCCTGTGCAACCTTTCCAGTACAGCAGCCTTTCCTTCAGCAATAGGATTAACTTTGGGCTCAACCATCGTATGCAATGCTAAATTATTCTGCCTTGGTGCACTATCAGAGTCTAAATTTCCTATTTTCCATTTGCTTTCTTTAGCAGAGCATTTTGTGGCCAGCTTGAAATGACAACATTAGTGAACACACAACAGAAAGTAGGTTCCACTGAAACATAAGTTAGTCATGTATAAATAATGTGTATGCTGTTTACAGCCCTAAAACTAAGGCTGGCTTCTAGTTAAAACTACGTATGTGTTCCAAGTGTTTGTTTTTGTTACTTGTGTCAGGACTAGAATCCAAAATACCTAGGACTACGTAACAGCTTTGGGAATATCACGTTTTCAGCCCAATGGCTGGGTTGTGCTGTAGTGATTTTAGACTTCTTGAAAACATGGGCAAAGAATAAATTGGCTAAGCAGAAAAAATTAAACGTAAAATCTCTTTGAAACAATCAGATATGCAACAGTTGCAAAATAATCCACAGAAAGTTCTTTTCTTGGTGTTCCTGTGCTGAGAGCACTTCTTTTTCAATGCCAGGTTTAGAAATTTCCACCTTATTTCACGCTCTGATGAATCTACAAGAGTTTTGTCTGCCCTGAGGTGAAGCACTGTGCTGTGCCAGAAGAGGCAAGAGCTCTACAGATGAGTAGAGGCAGGAAAACATGCTCAGCTCTTACTGCAGCTCTCTCTAGTTGCAGAGAGATGTTGGCACGTGACAGGTTTTTTCTATGGTTACTCTGAGTCCAAAGGCTTGTCCAAACCTCACCTTTGGCATGGCACCTGAATCAGCTTTGGGCTCTTTTACTGAAAATCTGAGTCTTTACAAAATCTTTTGTCCCAGGCCCAAGGCTGCCATAAAGCACCTCTGGGTCCCTGTGGCAGCCTCGGCATCACCCTTACTTGTCCAGTTTGTGGAGAGAGTGGAGCTTTAGCAGGTGGCCAAATTGATGCTATCAAATCTAAGTGTCAGATTCCAGGGGGAACAGCCTGCCCTGGCAAGGGCTGCCGCTGTCACTGAGAGCAGGTTTTTGGCTTAGCGAGTTCAGCAAGCATCTGGCAGGTATTCACAGAGCCTGTGGGGGGCTGACCCAGACAAATTTGACCTCCAGCATGTAGAGAGCATCAGGAAGGGTTCTGGTTTTACTGTCATATTCAGCAGGAAAAGCTTAGTAGTTTTGGGGAGCAATGCTCTGTGTCCCTGTGTGTAGGAGTTTGGTAGGGAGGGCATGGCAAAGCGCTGCTCAGCTGACCCCAGCATTACTTAGAGAGTTTTTTAATTAAAGGAAATCCAGGGGACAATGCCTAAATAAAAGCAATGCTGGCTGTGGCTGAAGAGAACAAGACTTTGTGGGAGTAATTTGAGGCCCCAAATAAGGAGTCTCATGCTGGTTTTATGTGGGGTGTGACTGTCCCAGGATAGGTTCCACCACAGCCCCCACAGTCCTTTCCCCACAAGACCCTACCTGCAGGTGATGGGAGAATAGGTACAATGTGGGATAGTGACAGATTTTCAGTGTATTTCTGAAAGCCTTGGTTTAACTTCTTCTGCCTGGAATAGTCAGGGCATCTTTGGACATGTGACTCTTCATCTCAAGTGTTTGCACTGCCTCCAACAGGCACGGTGGGTGCTCACCACGGAGACATCTGATTCCATTTGAAGGCCAAACTGAAGTGTGGGTAATTACATTTCCCCATTTAAACTGCTGGCCAGTCTCAGCTGGATAAAATGTTCCCTTCCTAGCTGGAACTGTTGCCATGTCCTGGGAAACAGCTGCTGTGACAAAGTTAGGGGGCAGCTGCTGCGTGGACAGGACTGACGTATCTGTGGCACACGGCCGTCCAAGCCCAGGTACCCGGTGGCAGGAGCCACTGCTGCCGAGGGCTCGCCTGCACACTGGGAGCCCCAAGAGCCTCCCTGGGTTTTGGTAGAGCTTGAACCAGCGCCTGGGCGGTGAGAGAGCAGAGGAATAGAGGAAGGCTCAAAGTCAAGTGCAAGTGGGATTTGTGAGGCTGGGTAAGGGGCCGTCGTTGCCCGAAGCATTGCCTGCAGTGTTGGATTCGGGACAGCGACGCCGGCCTGGCTGCCCATGCTATTCAGAGCACACTGCCCCCACAACGTGATTCTGACATGGCTAAGTCTGCACAAGACCAAGTCCAAAGACATCTGAGCCAAAGACAAGCTGAGTCAATGGCCCATCTTAGGAAAAGCTGGTGAAATACAGACTTGGCCGTTTTCCTTCCCTGCAGTACTGGTGAAGTGCACAGTCTCTCAAGTAGGTCTTTATAGCCGATCAAAGCGCCTGTGTGGCTTTTCAGGGGGTTGAGCTTCCATTCACAATCCAAGGTCCAGTTTAATAATGTAGCTTGTTAAATAAACAAGTGGATATGCAGAGCCCCAGCACTGTGACGATGGAGAAGATCCGGTGTTCTCTTCCCACTCCAGAGCCAGCTGTTGATGGACATCTGTCTGTAAAACATTGGGCCTTTTATTGTTTTTAATGCAAGAAATGCCTTTTCCTGGAGACCACCACTGAATACTGCTTTGCTAGAAAGGCTCCTTCACAATCCAAACAGAGAGCAAGTGAGCATAGAGGATCCATTACCCAAAAACTCAACAAAATCTTCCTCACCCATGAAAAGTGTATGCACAGCGGAGGACAATCTTGGGGATGGGGCTTGGAAGAGGGGGGAGCTGTTCCTGGAGGGTGGCATTCTGGGACCCACCAGAGGAAAATACTTCCATTTTTCTATCCGATAACTCTACTGCCTGGCTAACAAAAATAATCCCTTATTAAAGATAACAGGAATCTGGCTTGTATAATGCATTCATTGAGATTGATGTGCTTCCAGTTTTCAGTGTTTCTATGCCTTCAGAAAGATTAAAAGCCACAGTATCAGCATGATGGTGGGGACAAGCTCTTTTGCAGGCACAGTTTGGGTTTATGATTTTGTGTGTGCTTTTGAATTGCAGACTTAAATTTGATCTCAGCCGTCAAAATAGAGTTGTCAAGGTCTCAACCTGCCTGAACAGGTTACCCATTCAGCCTTGCATTGCAGTCAAGGGGTGCACACGTGTAACCACTTCTTTTTACCAGGGACATGGAGCCACCTCTGTGAATTCTCATCCTTTTATTAGACCAGAGATTTGTTTTACTAAGAAAACATGGAAAATGTAAATGCAAGTAATATATTCCTTTAACTGAGCCAAATTCTACATTCTCCTATGCTCTCAGATACCTTTACCAGCAGCAGTATTTTGTCTAGTCTGCAAAAAGCACAGTGGGCTCTTGGAGAAGGAAAGCTCAGCAGAGCCACTGCTACTGTTCCCCAGGGGGCTGCCCTGGAGCCCCTTGCTGTGGGACAGAGGCAGCCAAGGGTTACAAAAGCACTGATTCTGCCACAAGTCACCTAGAGTCCCTCCACACTGGCACATATCCCTTGCTTCTGTTTTGTGTGGCAAGAAGTGATTTCAGCCTGACAGGTAAAATTGGGTGTTTTTATAGATCAGTCCTAGAGGAGACATCGGTGGCAAGAGAGATGGTAATTGCTGATGAGAAATGGTCCACTAGAACTGGCAAAGGCCCCAGCTCTGAGGTGGTAAATAACCCCAGTGCTTTTCTGGCAGTAAAGCAAAAGTCTGCTTCTGTGCAATGGTCAGCAGAGGAGAACTCAACCAGAGCAACCTGGGCTAAGCAGAGGGACTCCCAGGGAGAAGGTAAATGCAGCAGCTGTTTTACAGACTCACAGGATTGTGATCCACTTTTGTGCCCAGAAAAAATCTACTTAAGGATAGGAAAGTTTCACCCATCTCAGAATAGCTGTGGTTTTCCAAACACAACCTGATGTCATCAAAGATGATTTCACCCTTTGTCTCTTCATGGGTGAAATTGCAGCTGAGTGACATTCTCACATTATGCAGGGACAAGTGCAGGAGAAATTCCTCCAGCTGAGGAGCACTAAATTGCAGGGTCACCTTGTCAATGTTGAGGAGATCCCCTTTTGGCTCCCACCAAAGGCAGGTTTGAGAGAGGCCTCAACTCACATGGTTCCTTCCTGGGATTTGGCTCTTCCCACCGAGCTCCCTGCGAATGGCAGGACCGTGAAAGCCCAGGACCCAGATGTCCATCTCCTGGCTCCTTTCATTCCTGTTTTCCATAGATGAAAAGCATGGTTTCATCCTGGTAACACCCAGGAGCTGGCACGTTTCAGCCTGGATTATTTCTTTTTTTTCTCTAAAGAGCAGTGATAAAAATAACCCCTGGGAAAAAAAAATCAACCTTGAAGGCCTGACGCAACCTTCACTCACAGGAGCACTAGGACTGACAATAACATAATAAAGATCTGAGGTATCACCAAGAAAAATAGGAAGCAGCCAAAGAAAAAAAGGTCACCACAAGCTCACTGTAAACACCCTTGCTTTGCACGTATCTTGGCTATGCTGATGTGATTGCTAGCAGGCCAGTGTGACACTGCATTTTCACTGCTACAGGTATTTATTTTACACTCTGGCTCTGAGTCTGAGCCTCTGAATGTAAAAACAATCAGAAGGCTGAAGTGTAAATTCTCCCTGCTGATTTATTTACTGTTGTGTTTTTATAGCACCACATGGCTCTAAGTTTGCACTGGGCCCATTCAACCAAAACCCATGTCATACACTTCCAGAGAAATGAATGACTTTATAAATTCTCTACAATAATAATCCCACGTACAGGAATGCATGCAGAGAACACCCAGACGGAGCTGGAATGTTTTAAGAATATAATATTGTGCTTTTTTGGTCAGGGAAACACATTTCTCTCAGGAATATGTGGTGTGGCCCAGGCTCCAGCCCTGTCTGCCTACCACCTGTAATAAGCCCTTTGGGAGATTTTAGTTCAGGCCACCCAAACTGTGAGCTGGGCAAAGAGACATCAGCACTACGAAGTTAACAGCCTTAATGAAGCCCGGCCCAGAGGAGACTCAAAACATCCACAGTAGGGGAAAAAAAGGAAAGGAAGAAAAGGCTTTGATAGGAAAAACATCTGATCCATGTTCTCTAATCTTTGCTTTGTTAGCTAAAGCATCTTTAAAGGGCTTAATACCCCTGGAACAGGGATCTCTTTCTCTCCCCTTCAAAAATACCAATTAGAAGAGCAGGAAACTGCTTCCAGAATACAGGGGACTCTAAAAGAAATTAACTTTAGCTTGAGCGATCTGACTGCCTTTTTTTCCACAAGTTATTTTCCCCCTGTTGTGTGGGTGAGCAACAGTTTTCTCCAGGGAGAGAAACCAGCTCCATGTGCCAATACTGCTGATGGAAAGGGAAGGCAGTGAAGCAAGGAGAGGGGAAAATGTATCAAATAAAGGGTCAAGAAAACAAGAGGGTTTACATTTTAAATACAACAGCAATGACACCGTCCTGGTGTGGCAGCCTGAGGAGTGAGTGTGCTGTACACTGGCAAGAGGGAAGCAGCAGGCTGGGTACCAGCAGGCTGGGTACCAGCACCCAGTCACCAGCTGTGAGCAGGATCAGTGCACAGCCCCTCCAGCCCTGGCAGTGGAGGCAGTGAGGGATCAGCTGGGCAGAGGTGGTGCTGATGGCTGCAGATTACATTCTCTTTGCACTGCTCCATCACCCTAGGGAAGAGAAAACCTTCCCCAGAGTGTCGGTGTTGGGAGCATGTGGGCAGGCACAGTCCATGGCTGTGCAGCACAGTATGGCCAGCCCCATTTTGCTGCCAGCAAACCTGGTCACAGAACTCCTGGTGACACACTGGGGACTGTGGGCCATGCTTGCTCCTGCCCCAGGGTTTGGTGGTGGGAGCAGAGATGCCTCTGCAGCCCGTGGGGCTTGGCAAAGGAGCAATCACCTGGACAGGGCAGCTGCTACTGCCATGGGAGCCCGTGCAGCCAGGCTGGAGCTCTGCTAGCGATGGCTGTCCTCTCTGATGGCCACTGTCCCTCAGGGTAGCCCTCCCTGCTGGGCCATCCTGCAGCCCCACTCCAGTCACAGCTGTTACGAATGATAAACCCTCTCATCTCCACAGACTCGGCTAACCCAGAGCCTAGAAGGGAAACATCTGAATAAGCTCCTAGCTCTATTCATAAAATTCCTGGACATAGTCCATGCTAAGATCTTTTTCTCTGTAGCTGAGTATTTTCCTTTGCACCTCAGGGATGTTACAACAGCTGTTTGTAAACAGTTTGCATCCAAAGTTAGCAGAAGGGTGAGTAGGGGAATCATGTATCAAGTTTGTCCTTTTGAACATCTAAAAACTGTTGCAGCTCCATTGGCAGCGCCATGGCAGATTTAAGAAGTCCATTGAAAAGGCCAGTAGCCATCAGGGAACCACCCATGCCTGCCCACACACAACCAGGCTGGAGCAGGACTCTGGGATTCAGCCTTGTGGGATGCAGCCCTGAAGGTGCAGCTTGCTGGAGGCACACACTGCCTCTGCTTGGGATGAAATTCATCTCAGAGCCCGTGGTCAGCTAGAATCCAGAAGAAGGAGGTTTTCTGGGGAAGGAAGGAGGCAGAGGCTGATAAGAACTGTTGGAGCCAAGAAGCTGCAGGGCAAGTGTGTGCTGAGTGTTAAGCACTTTGGAAAACCTGGTGTTCCTCTGCAAAACACTAAGGTGGCTGTGGGGTTGCATGAAGCTGGGCTTGAACCTAAACCCTGACACCGCCCCCCATGCTCCCTAGCGCTTCACAGTATCCAGCCTTGGAAGAAAGATTCTGTTCTCATTTCCACCAGGAGTTCCTGCTTTGACCCAGATGAGTTTTGTATTGAAAAGAGAAAACTTGCAAAAAAATGCCCATAAGCCTCCTGCACCATAATGGGGGAAGGATAAAATCTGGTCATTACCGCATATAGGATATCTGGGTTTCTGAAAGGTTTCTGCTTTCCTATACAGCCTGAAATGGACTGGCCCCTGTGAGAGCTCAGCCCTGTTGCCAGAAGTCGTTGTCACAATGATCCCTGGAGACCTCAGCTGGTGTAAAAGAGGGCTCTGCAAGTCTCTGATGCAAGATCTCAGATTTAGGACAGCTGAGCTTGTTACCCTCAGGAAGAGCCACAGGGGCCACAGCACTGGGCACAAGAGGGCTGGGGGGCATCTGCTGGCCATCTGTGTTGGCAAAGCTTTTTCTCTCTCTTTTTCTTCTCAGATTGTGTTACCTGTCATCATTTCTGGGAACAAGCGTATTTTAAGAGATGTCTTTAAAACTGCCCAGTGACAGGCTCCCATTCGTACATTGCTCAGAGTGCATTTGAATGAATTGAACCACAGCTTTTTCCAGGGGCTGTTTTCTCCCTCAGGCTTTTCTCTCTGAAGATGCCTCAGCTGCCTGACTTCTGTGGTTGTCGCAGGTGGCAGAATGCCTCCGTGCTTATCCCTGCCAGCCCTGACTGACTGGTACTGTGTGCTGGCACACCCCAGCTGTCCTGACAGGTCCTTGAGTGTCTTTCTGGATGGGATGGATTGGCACAGGCCATCAGCAGAACCCAGAATTTTTCTTTCCATCCTTTACTGGCAGTCTTTCAGCTGATGTTGGGAGAACATTATTTGCTTTCTTCTTCAGCTGACACTTTCCCTTGGCATTAAAAATGCAATGGCGCTGACACTGGCAAGAATTCCAGAGTATTTTTTCCAGCTCCAGTGAAAGGTGAGTTGTGACTCATTGTGCTCCGTCTGACACCAAATAATTCTGGGTGTAGATGTGTGTAGGACGTGTTTTTTGAGTGTGGCTGCTGAGGCTTCTGCTCATTTTCTGATGCTGTTGAAGGCAGCCTGAACTGAAACAGAAAGATGAATTACATGACCTCTGCAGACCTCTGGCAGACAACCAGCAGCAGGAGCTACCTGAGATGGAGCAAGAGGCTTTGTGGATTACTGCCCTGGTGTCAGGTTAGTGCCAGGCATTTGCTGTGGAGAGTCACTGCAGTTTTTTCGAGTGCCAGATGCTTAGCTAAGGAACAAGCCACATGGTCCCAGGTATAGCCCTGGATGCTGGGGATAGGTTAGAATATCACAGAGATGCTTATGGATGTCACACCCTGAAGCAAACTGAACAAAATGTACATTGCAAATAATTGCTCAATAAGAGAGGAGAAGCAGAGGGTGGGATGAGACCTTGGGCTTTCCCACAGCACAAGGCAGGAGCATGGAATTATTCTTACTTGCAGTTGACCATATCCAGCTCTTGTTTTCTCCTCTCCCAGCCAGAGACTCTGCTCGGTACCAGAGGCACTCTCTCCACTTGATGCTGCCTTGCTTTTGCAGCCTGACCCGTCAAACTGAAACAATACAGGACATGTTTTACAAGGTACTTCTGTAGTGGGGAGGGAGAATTTGTAATTTTATGGAGCTTGTAAATTGAACTTGTAAAGTCCTTTAAAGCCCATAGCTTGGGCATTTCATCCTACTGATATTTAGGGATAAAGGCCAGCAAGGGTAGAGGTGAAAGGGGCCAGATTCATTGCTGAGATGACTGCAGGCATTGGAGCTTACAGGGGAAGGAGTTTGGTGTAGGTTAACCACTAGATTCACAAAATTAGCCTAGATCGTCTCCCTTGCAGCTCTTGGGAGTCCCTCTGAGCTAGTTATAGCCTTGTGTGAACATGTGAGTACAAGACTCCAAGTCAGTACAGCCGAGTCGGGACCCCAATGAGAAGCTTTTGGCTTGCACTTCACCAAATATGGCAGCATCTGGGGAGACAACTTCCACCTGTGGCAAGTTTGGTTTGTGTGCCTCAAAGGCTGGGGTGAGCATCCCTGGCCTGCATACCACAGGAGTAAAAGGTACCTGCTGAAACAGCCCCAAAAAGGAATAAACAGCCATCTATTGCAAAGCACCAAGCATGAATGCAATTGAAGGCAAATTATAATAATGGTGAGTATAACAGCAGGGCTTCAAATAAAGCTTATTCTGTGTCCTGAGCCAGGGGCTTTACCTGCCACTGTGGCTCTGCAAGGTAATTATTCCATGGGCAGCTGGGATGATTGATGGAGATATTCATTAAACACAAACCTGACACTTTGCTCTCTAAGCCCAAATAATCCAACCAGGCTGTCCCTGAACAGGGCACCCTCCCTTTGGCATGTTTTTCATGGGGGGTTTCAAAAGAAAAGCAGCAGTCAAGTACCAGAGCCCAGACCCAGTGGGGGGATCCTGGCTTGCTTCTGAGGGCCGAGGGCAGGTGCTCAGGCTGGAGCCAGCTGTGCACACACGGACCCTAAGCAGAGAGTATTAGGCTGTGACAGCTGCAGCTGGCTCTGAAATAAGCACCAAGCATGAAGAGATTATGATAGATTTTACTTGTATTATGAAACTGATTTTACATCATATATGAGGCAAAAAATGTCTGTCTCTCAAAGGGATGGAAATCCTTTTGCAGGGCCAGAACCGCCAACAGAGCCAAGCTCAGGGCTGCTGGTGGGGGTCAGGCTAATGGAGCATCTTCTCTGCTCAGTGGCTGGTCCACAGCAAGTGGACAGTCTGACTTCAGTTTGGGGAAAAAAAATAAACTTTTATTCTTTCTCTCTTCTCAAAAACAGTTTTCAAATTTCTTTGCTATTTTTGACCAAGAACCAGGCTGTTTTGGTCCACCTGTTTCTGTCTGCACCATAAGTAGGGGACAAGCTAGGGAGGAAGGGCTCATCTCCTCTCCCTTCATCGTCACCAACAAGAGTCGTAATTCCCATCTGGGACAATCATGTTGTGTTTGCTGCATTTCTAGGATGAAGTGCACATCACACCCTTCCACATCCTTCTGGGCTGCTGGAAGGACCTGCCCATCTGTATTAAACAGGCTTGGAAAGAAATGGCCTCAGAGCAGAGGGCAGGCAAAGTGACAAGACCCCAGGGCAGCCCAGCCCAGGCCCTTTCTGTCACTCCTCCACAAGTGGGGAAGTTTGGTCTGCAGTCAGCAATTCCTTGTGCCATACAGATGTAAGTGCTAATTCATAAAGAGATCAATCTTACAATGTTGAATAACACTGATGGCATAACTAGCACCACCTCATTAGTCCTCTAGTACCTGCCCCCCAGGACAACAGTGTGTAGCAGAACAAAAACCTCAGCTTTAAAAAACAACTCTCTAACTCTTTTGCTACTTTCTCTGCAGTTATTAACATTTCAAAGCTGCTAGTGAAGGGCCTCTGTTACCAGTGAGAGGCTGTACAGCTGGTTGTGAACTTTTATGAATATATTGAACTATGCAATTTGGAAGCAAAAGAGTTATGTACTCATTTCTGAAACAGATAATTTTTGTGTGACTGAAATAACACCTAATTCCCCTTCAGTTAACACCACAAAACAACTTCCATGTCAAAACTAAGAGAAAGCATTAGCTGATGATTAAAGCAACAGATTATAACTTCAGACCTTTTAAAACTGTGGTTCATGTGTCTTAGGACAGCATAGCAACAGCTCTCTAAGCAGGCTAAGGCCTTCCAGCAGCAGGTGAAGGGCTTGTTACAGGCACTTGGGGAAGGAAACTGTGGGATCTCCATTGAGCAAATCAGCAGGTCTGTCTAAGGATGGATGGTGCACCGAGTCACCGCTGGAGGCAAGAAACAGGCTTTGGCAGAGCTGTGGTTGGACTCAGTGCTGTCTCCCAGCACCACGTCAAGGCCCTGACTAGCAAGGGCAGTGGGTGGGAACCAGGGTTTCCAGGCCATTTTGAAGGGCAAATACTCCCAAAAGTGGATGTTTTTATTCTTTCAAACCCAGTGAAAGGCTTGTGGTTCCCAGGGCACATCTGACCCCCCTGGGATGGTTCCTCACTTCCTGCTATCCAGGTGTCTGCATGGGGAAGCAGGATGCACCACAGCTTCAGGCTCTCCTCACGGCACTATTTAGTCACTGGGGTTATGGGAAATAGCCTGAACCATCCAGGAACTGACAGTGGACCCCATCCTGTTATCATGCTCTATGATGGCCTATCAGGAAATGACATAAATACCCTCATTACTCTCCATTTTATTTTTCATCATTGTGAAGCATCTTTTTTGTTTTGCTTCAGCTGGCAGTAGGTGACCAATCACAGTGCCCTGGCTCCCCACATCCTGCTGGGCAAGCTCTGCCTCTGTCCCTCTGAGAATCGGGCAAAGGATGTGTCTGTTTGCCGGTGTTTTTTCTTGCTGCCCCAGTGATGTTGCCTAGGTCAGGAAATAAACCTTTTGGGAAGGGGCAGGAAGGCAGGCTTTTATGAAGCTGCCTGTGCTGAATGTCCACAGTGAGCTGGGCACCGTGCGTCAGCTGGGACAAACGCTGTGAGAATGAGTTCACACAGGTCTGGCTGTTTTGATCCAGAGTGACTCCAGGTCACTGACCCCTTCCCTCTTGGAAACCTGCATCTGTCTGGAGTGACCTTTACAGCAACATTTTAATTTTAACTTTTGCGCTCTGCATCCTGCCTATGCTGAGAGGGGAAGCTCCCTTTCCAAAGAAAGCTTTCCATCCTTGGAAATACATTAAATAGTACTTTAATAGGACTCTAACTTTTAGTTAATTAACATTAATAGTACTTTAACTTTTTCACTTTGCCAGTGAATTGCCTTCCGAGAGTTACACACTGAACTGCTAGCCAGAGGAGAGCCAGTGAATACAGGGAAGACATTTGCCAGCTTAATGCCATTGTCTTTCCCTGCTGTGGTCACAAGCTGTTTGAGGACAGCAATATTGATATCATGGATACCATAGGTCTGACCAGCATCTGGTACTAAGCAGGCACCAGCCTGATACCCAGGAGGAACCCTCTTACTCTTGTCTGCCTTTCCTGCACTGAACTGCCCAACAAACAGCCAGGGAGACCTGTCACAGGGTGATTTTCTGATTTACAATGAGACTGTGGTAGAGTATTTCTAGCTCAGTTAGCAGCTGCTTTGTTAACTCCTAATTTCTCCCATAATCTGTATATTTTTGTCCCAGCTAGGGCATGGTCTGTGATACATGATGGAGAGCTTTACCATTAATCATGTGCAAGTGAAAGTATAAACTGGTTTTATTAGTTTTCGGTGTGCCAGGTCACATAAATTAACTGGAGCATGTGTTTAATGTGTCCTGAGCAGTGTCTCCTACCTTTCCTGGTAAGTCACCCAGGAACTTCCTCTATCTGCACCAGCAGCAGGACCACAAACACTCTTGTGCTACCCTTGGGGTGACTTTTGCCTACACTGCATTTAGCACCTGCCTATCCCTGTGGAAGGGTTTTTTACTATGACTGAAGTTTATAGATGGGGGAAGCTAAGGCAAAGTGAGGTGACACAGTGGGTGTGCAGCCAGTGTGTGCAGCAGCAGGAGACTAGCCTGTATCTCTTGAGTGAGACTCTTGGGACAGAAGTGTGAGACCAATGAAAACTTCCTGAAACTATCTCACTGCAACCCAGGATGCTCTTACATCTAAAACTCACCCACTTAGGACAAAGCTATGAAAAAACCATTGACTCAGCTCTTTATGGTTCCAGTGCACTTGCATTTCCCATGGTGCAGTCAGTACCGCTCCAAGGGCTTGGGTTTTCTTGAAAGGAAAGGGTGTAACCAATTCATTAGCTGACCCTGGCATCCTGATTTGCATAGGATGCTTCTGCTCTCTAGCTCTAGAATAATAGTGGTGATTATAAACACATGATGGAGAGGGGTGAGGGTGGTGAAAACCATTGTAATCACACATGGGGCGACGTGCTGACGGACGGGCTGTGGTTCAGGATCCCGCGCTCTGGGCAGCCTGCTGAGCTCCCACACAGCGCGGGAAATCCCCCAAAGCAGCTCAGCAGCTTTCCTGCAGGAATTCAGCTGTCCCCGCAAGGGTCCTCCCGACACAGAGCTGCTGCCATTGAGCAACAGAGAAAATATAATATTGCCTCTATGAAATGTTGTCATCCAACTCTCGGATCACAGCCTGTGATCCTGCACGTGCAGTCTAGACAGCCTGTGTCTCAGTCCCACAGCTCAGAGCCCCTGGATTGGCAAAGCCAGGGCAGCTGGAGCACAAAGTGTCTGTACTGCTTTTGTGTACTCCTGGCCCTCGAAGGATGCAGAGACTGATCAGGTTCTCACATAGACTGGAGACTCATTTGAGCTGATCTGATCCAGGCTGGCTGCAAAGCCCCTGAACTTGATCTGGTATCATAGGTGGGCTCACACTCTCTCCTGACCTTAAATATCCTCTCTTGATCTTATTTGGATACTCAGGTTTTGCTCAAAATACCTTCCATTCTTCCTAGTACTATCAGAAGAACTTTGGCAGGAGAACCAGATGTGGTACCTGCTCTCCTGGCACCCATTCACTTATACACAGACTATTAATCTGTGCAGGAGTGTGTTATAAATTATTTGATATGTATGTAAATCCCAGACGCAGAGTGTCGTTTTTGACAGCCTCTCCCACAAGCTGATGTGCAAAACTCTTTTACGTGAAGACTGAAAATGATTTGCTGGGTCTCACACTTTCCATGTGAACTTGTGGGGACTCTGTGTGAAAGAGATGAACAACACCAAGCTAACCTGCCCCTTGTTTGGGGGAGCTGTCAGATCTTTGTCCTCCCTTGTTCCACATGAATGAAATTTTCTGGCTTGTTCCCATCACTCTGATGTTTCCAAAATAGTTGCAGATAAGAGTCCAATGACTTGGCTATCATGCTTTTTTGAAGAATTTTCACCATGATTTTTCTATTATTCCCTAATTTTGTTTTGCTTTTATCTTCTAATTTTACTTTCTCAGAGAAGCAAAGTGAGAGGGAAGAGAGAATGGTCTTAAACTCTAGACTCCACAGTGCATTTGGACTTTTCCCTTTCAACTTACAAACACAGAAATACTTTACATTTAGGTTACTAATGCTCAATGCATTAGCAAGAAAAAGACCCCGAATCTGAATATACTTACAAAGCCAGTGCTTATTTAGACAGGATTAATTAGACCATTTACTTCCTAATTGAAAGTTTTTACTTTCTAATGTTATTTCTGATGCAGACTAGGATCTCCCATCAAAGGAGAAGCAAGACTCCTTTTCTGGGTCTAAAAAATAAAGAACTGACTAGTTCATATAGAAAGGAAGATGTATTTCCTAACACTGGCAATTAGCAGTTAACTTTGAGGCACCAGTGTTTCTAGCAGCAATCCATACATAGTATATCCTTTCTCTACCCTAACTCAGTAACTACCCTTCTCATAGACAAAAATGTTTGTGTTCTTGATAAAAAAAGACCATTTATTATCCTATGGAAGTGTGTTTTCCAGTGTATCTTTCAGAAATTATTCTTGTGATCAAATTGCCCCAATGAAAAAAGATTTCTTCTTACCACGTCCTTCTTCCTTTTCCCAATGGAAATAACTAACCTCTCATGTCCTTAAAAGGTCTCATGTAAACCCTTTGGTAATTGGTTTGGGAATTATTCTTGCAATTTCCTAGCTACTGACTTGGCACTGCTGGATATTTTTCTGGTGCAGAAAATAAGGGGGGGAGGTGGTGCCCCTTTCAGCAGGTAGAAGGGACTGAAGAGATGTTTGAATCGTTACTTGGCACTTGCTCCAGTGCTTAAAAACACTCCTGTTTCCCAACTGGGCCCTATTTTTCTCCTAAAAACATTTCCTGATTTGTGATCTATCTGCAGGTGCCTGGGTTTCTGTTGGCTGAGTGTCCACGTCCTGAAGTGACATCGACTATTTAAGGATTTGTTTCTTGCCTTGCAAAGACATTTAAATTTCCAGAGCCAGAGACCCCATGACCATGGGCTGGTGACTGGGTTTGTTTTCACACACAGAGGACAGGGATGCTGCAGAATGACGGTTGCTGGAGGCTCATCCAACTCTGGCAGGTGCCTGGGTTGAGATCATGCTGGGAACTTGAATGGTTGCCAAGTTGGTGTGAGTGAGGAGCATCTCATTTGTCCTTTTTCCACCCAGTTGTTTTCTGTCAGGTGTTTGTCCTATCAGCTCACACACCAATGCTCTGAGCACCGCAGCCACATCCCAAATACGTCCTTCCCATGTTGGAGGCTCATATTTTCACCTTCACAAGCTGCTGCGTCTACTGGGACTTTTCTCAAGTTTTAAGTCCATTTATGACTGAGCAAGACCATGGCTTAAGCTTGAAAATACCTCAAGGCTCTCTCAGGACTTACCCTGTGTCCCTCATGATCTTAATGGTCTGGGCATGGGGTGACTGCTTTGTGCCAGCTCTCCTAGTGATTTCCTGGCTGTCACTCTACCATTTTACCTGTGGAGGGGAGCTCGCAGCAGTAATTTCTGTTAACTTCTCTTTTTCCCTTCATAAATCCATGAGGAGACATAGTCAGCAAAGGACAGTCTCTCACTACTTGCACCAGCCTTTAGATGAGCTGAATGCTCCTCAGTTATGGGGAATCCAGGGCCCACCCAGACATGTCTATGTTCAAAAATTAGGGCTGAATCCCTTGTGTTCAGTGTTGTGTCAATCCATCCAAATTCCCACTGAAAGCCAGGCCAGAAACACTGATATGTCTAAAGAATTCATGTCAAAACTGTCCCCAAACCTGGAAACCCAAATGAGACACAGGTTTCCCCTAGGAAGGATGTTAATACATGAAAGTGTAACACACAATGAAAAAGAGATTACTGGACAAAGAGCTCTGTTACCTTATTGCTTTGCCGTAACTATGGATTATGTGTTTAATAGATTTATATTCTACTGTCCTATAACTCCCCACAACAGGAAGACTTATTTTAACCAAATGGATCACACTTTCACTTGTTTTTCTAAGAGCACACCATATGTGCACTGGGAAAGTTTTTATGGCCTATGAAAGAGTACTTATAGGTGCAAAATATCAACATTCCTGTACAATTAAATTAATTACCTGTTGGGAACAAGGATTCCTTTCTCCCTTGTTTAACTAGAATTCCTAGGTCTGCCCTGCAGTTCCCTTCAAAACTGGGAACTCAATCAGATTAATCAAGGCAAAAGGCATTTCCGCTCGCTATTCAAAACATTGCAACTCCCCTTTGTCCTTATCATGAAGCTGTTCAATCACTCACTGCCACAGAGGAATGGGATTGGTTGGGGGACGGGGACAATGCATGTGCTTCCTTTGACTCAGATCTACCTTCCTTCCCTTTAGCACCACTGTAGCACCTTCCATTGCTTGGAGCCCAAAAGTAAAAGCTGCTCCAGGGGGATGCAACAAGACGATCCTAGCAAATGTACTTGTTGAGGTGAAGGAGTCTAGATCATAACTTCACTGGCTCATCTTCCCAGTGTAAGAGGTCTGCTTCATTTTTTGCTCTTTTTCTCTGAGAATGATTACATGACTGTTGTCTTTCCTTTACATTTCATGTGGCATCTGCTATGCCATGTAGTTTGCCATCACATCCTTTCCTTTTGTTTGAAAAGAGTGTATAATCCATCCCAGCAGATAGGTACACTTTGGCAGGAATATGCTCAAAATTCAGTGATGAAGCATAAAGTGCAATGGATAGCATGATGTGGAAGGAAGAGATGCAAAACAGACATAGCTCTGCAGGAAACTGCATAAAGTCAAGAAGCAACTTTAGTGTACATCTGGGTAGAACTTTACAAAAATCAACTGATTCCTCAGAAAATAGACTCTCCCACTTCTGAAAGCAATACATTCTCAAAAGCCTAGTTGGCATTTACCCTTCTGAAAAAAGTCAGAGTAATTTCAGAAGCAGCTCATCTGTTGATTATTTTAATCCACAGATTAAAATAACTATAAATATGGAGAAATCATAACCACAATGGTGGAATTCCTAGCAAACTGCTAAAACATTTTAAGGATCTGGAAGCAAAAACTTTGCCAGTTTAGCTTATGCAGCTGACTGTATAGTGCCCTTCTGGTTATAGCCTTCACAAGTGTCTCTAGAAAACCTGCATGTGAGAACATCAATTGCAAAGAGAGGCTGACCACAGATATGTCCCATGTCCTGGGATAACCCACTCCTCCACACTGCAGCCTCAGGCACTGGAGAAAACTCTCCATGCTCCTCGCAGCAAATGTGATTTAAAGCCATTAGAAACAGGCAGAGGCACAACAGATAGAGCTAGAAGTTATAAACGTTTACATTCTTACAGTTGGCTCTGGAGACTTTATATAGTTGATTCAGGAAAATACCTGCATTAGAGATGGAGAAGATTTGTTGTGGACCCCAAGTCCCCAGTACAGAACCCTTCCTTACAATCCTGTGTCCCACTGGTGCCAGCAGAGTTTTAATGTCTTGGACAATGGATTTCTTTGTCTCACTTCTACTGGAACATGATTACAACCCATCAGATGAGCGTCCTTTCGTTTTAGGTTATCATTTAGCTTGAGCATACTCATGGTGTTTGTTATCAGTACAAGTCCACGGCCAGAAGTATACATGGATCTGAGCAGGCTCAGCAGGAATTCCCTGCTGGGATGGTCTGACTGGGGAGTGGACAGTGTATGTTGGCATGTGGCTCACAGGAACTCGGCACCTTTAAGACAATTCTGTGGCTGTGTTCATCCTGGAGGAGGAGTTTCCCCCTTTCTTTTTGTCCATGTGACACACATTGAAAGAGCCCTGAAATATTAAAATAAACAGAAAGCTTGACTTGCAGAACCTGTCTGCTAAGCCAGGAATCACATTTCTTGCTGCAGTTTCAAACCGCCATCCAGAGACTTGTAAAACATTGACAAAAACCCCTTTGCCCCCAGAGCTTTCAACAAAAACAACAGCCAGTACTCGCACCCATCCCTGAAAGAGCAAATATATTAAAGTCAGTTCCTGCTTCACTCTCTTTGCTTTTACCCCCACAAAAGGAAAACCTCTGAGCATATTCTCCTTTGTAATTTCAATTTCTTTTCCATTCCTGCTATTATAGCTGATTTAAGGATTAGAAGGCCCCAACATGCCAGATGTGAGGGAAGCAGGCTTAGTGGATGTAGTACAAGAAATGTAAGGAAACCCCCTGATCTAAAGGCCCATTTCCTGCTCTCTCTCATCACTGCCTGCTTTCAATGGGGAATGAGTAATCTCATGTTCACAGAGCACTGCCAGCTTGTGAAGTGGGACAGCTCTGAGGCTGCCTTACTACTGCAAGGTGTAGTAAAGCACAGGGTACCCATGAGACAGAGACCTCTAAGCAGATTATAGATGTATCTAAGCAGATGTTACATAGATGCTGGCTGTGTAAGCACCACCCCTCAGAGACACCTTGGACTCAATAGCCACCACACATACACACACAAGGACAGGGCAGGGTTAGTTTGTGACTCACCCAGGAAGTCTGTGGCACTGCCAGGAACTGCACACAGGTCTGAAGAATGAGTGTTTATATTCTGCACAGTAGACCTGCCTGTTTCTCCAGCTACATTCTAATAAAATGCGTGTTGCCATCTCTATTGTGAAGAGAGGGACTTCCCTAAATGACTTCGTTTGAAAAAAATCTCAGTGAATAGAAATAATGAAAAATATTCATGGCTGAGGTTTGAGCTTCATATTAGCTGAACAATTTTTTATCCCCTGACACTTCTCAGTACTAAATACATACTCAGAAGGATGCTGGAAATGTCTTATTTGACTGAGATGCTTGTGAATTTATGTAGAGTTTTTAGGTGAAGATGTTTTACGGAATATATCCAAGAGCTCTCTGTCCTTGTGTGTGGAGAGAAGGTTCAGCTTATATGCCACCCACAGGATCCACCAACTCTTCAGCTGAAAAAAACTGAGTCATTGCCAAAGGTGCTTGGTGTTCTTGTCTACCCTTTGCCCCTCTACAATCTTACCTAGTGAGATTTGAGAAGATATGTGAAGTGAAAAAGCAATTTAATTCTACATCCAAGCAAGCCAAATAACACTATCCCACCCTTAGGACCAACACATTTCATAGCAGCTGCTGGCAGAGTATTCCAGGTTAGGTGTCCAGTGCTTCTTGTAATCCACAGTCAGTAGCCAGTTTTGAACTGGGTTTTTTTGGTGAAGAAATACCAATCCCACAGAGAGATGGGCTTTTTCCTCCTCTGCTTTTCTTAGGAAATACTCTTTCAGCTGTTTGGACACACAGATCTTGCTCACCTCAGAGTAAGGACAGCAGGGATAGAGAGCATCCTCCTCCCAACTATCCAACCAGCTGGACTCAGCTGGGGCTGCTAAGCAGAAGCAGTGCCCTAACTAAGATCCCTCCATCCTGTCTGCTGAGGTGAACTTTGGGGGCAAAGTTGGAAAGTTTTATATATACAGAGGAGACCTCCAGTCCTTATGGTGAGAGAAAAGACAGAAAGGTGCCAGACAAGAGATAAAGCCTTTCTAAAGCAGCAGAGAGGGAAGGGGCAGCTGTTCGGGCTGCTGTGCTCTAGGTGATGGGAGACAAAACCATCCAAAATACCATCCCACGGATGAATGGGAAACCTTGTTTTGTCTTGGGGCTGTTCACATTCAATTTAAGCGAGAGGTTTGCTCATATAAGCCCCAAGGACCAAAGAGGCCAGGAAAGCACAGACTTAACATCTCAACAACTCACAGAGGAGGTGATAGAGAGATGGTGCACAGAGGAAGGCATAAAATTGTACGCTTTTATTAGGTGCTGATGATAACAAACGCGCTAAGCAACTGCTGTGTGTTTGGCATCCCAGGAACACTGACTCCAGAGATGGCACCTAGGGAAATGAGCTCTCCAAACTGTAAAGCTCAAGAGCTTCGCTGAAAATGTATGTCAGCTCTTTCTTTATCAAATGCTGCAGGAGATCAAGTGAGAGAATTTGTTTCATCTGAATCTGCAAATCATTGCTAAGTCATTGGACTCATCTACACACACAGCAAGAGCATCTGTCTGTCTGTCTGGCCTCCCTAAGTGCTGGCTGAGTGCTTTGCAGCTCTTCAGCCACAAGTGCTGGGAGCAAGGTGTGAGGTGCTGAACTGAAATCGCCAGCTGACAACTTCCAGGGGAGCTTGAGAAGCTCCCTGCAGCTCGTTCCCTCTTACACTCTCTGACTCCCATGACCTCTCCACAGATGTGAAAATAGCACCTGAGAGGCCTGTGTGCAGAGCTGGTAATTTGTCCTCACCCAATCTATTCCCCACCAGTATGCAGAAACATGCATGGTGTGAGAAATGTGTCCATGGCATAAAGCCAGAGCCAAAACAGACAAAGAAATAATGTTTACCCCCAGGGCCTTTCTGACAAACAATAAAAAAGCAATAGAGTCAAGATAGATTACGCGTCAGCTAAAATATTACCTCTTCCTGCCAATTCTTATAAAAGGAGGCAAAGCTGCTCTTCATGCTGAACTGAAACTTCTGTTAAAATACTCAAGGAAAACAATCATTTAGACAGCATCTTTCTTTCTAGCCAATAATATTCTTGTTAAATCTTTATTGTGACAGTCTGCTTTATGGGATGCAGAGGCAGTTCACTTTGACTGCAGAGCTGCACAAAGGACTAGAGGACTTAGAGCCTGAGATGAACACTCTGGTGACAACATCTTTGGAAGCAGAGAAATGAACTAATTCCACCTTCATCACATACAGAAAGCAGCTTTAGGTTGCTTGTTGGCTACTTTCTGCCCTGTGCAGAAAACCCACTTTCAAAGCCATCAAGAAAACGATTGCCACTGGGGCATCAGATGGAATGACAAGCGGGAATGCCAGCCTGCCTCACCTGAGCCAGCAAACAGCAGCCAGCTCCTGACTGGATGCCTGTGCTCACCTGAATGGGTCTGAACAACATAGATATGAATAGGCACCGTGTGAATATTTTATTCAATAAACTTGGCTCTGCTGTTGTGTGGAGGGTGAGGCATGTGATTTATTACTTACAAGAATTTGGACAGCCTTAACGTGAAAACACTGGCAAGTGTCAGGAAATTCATGAACTTTACACATATGATTATCAATGACTTGTATTAGCAAACAATTCTGGATACCCTCCCTTTTGCAACCATGCCAGTGGCCAAGCAGAGCGAAGCACCTATGTGGGCCTAAGGTGGTAAATCACACACCATCATCTGCAAATAACCCACAGCCAGAGATTTGTCTGTGTGACATCAGCAAGAGGCAAAGGCTCTGCTTAGGAGCAGATTAAGAAAGAACAGTTTACCCACATCTGCAAAGCCTGGGTAAGCTTCCAACAGGCAGCACCTGTAGCAGTGATCAAGACATAGGAAGCCATACCCCTCTCCATTAAATTTGCTGGGCATCGCTCAGAGTCTCTGTGGATATCCATGCCATAACACGAGCTGATAAAGGAGACTCACGCTCTTCTCAGTGAAAAATATGATCAGACTTATGAGATAAGCTTCAGACAGTTTTCTTGGCTTGGCAAAACTAAAATTTCCTGTTACAGAAAACTACTCTCTGTACCCAACAGAAACAAGTTTTGAATACTGGGCTTTCATGTTGGTTATTGGATGGAAAGACATATTTCTGTGAGTCAGACAGATCCTACTCACACCTACCCATACTTGTCTAAACCCACAAATCTGGCAGTGAGACAAGTTGTTTATGCACAAGCATCTCTACCTCAAATGAAGAGTGCAAAGGCATATATAAAGTACTTAATTTAGAAAGTAAGATCTATTTCAATAAAGGTAATTGAAGCATGCAGTCCAGGGGAGATCAGGTAATACAACATCATGCTGTGCTCAGAGACTGAATATGAAGCTCTGCAGAAAGGACTTGTTCTGCTGTGAAAATTCACCACTTGTCCCACTTTGGAGTTAGGAGATTGTTCAGATTTTAATGAAGGACTTTAACATATGCTTAACCAAAGCTATTCAAGCACAAACTGTAATGGAAACCAATCCTCTCCAGTATAATGGTGCTTAAGAGTGAAGTTAACTGGGATTATTAATATAACCACTCTTACCTGGGTGAAAGGGAAACTAAGAACGGCCTTTCAAGTAAGAACAGCAATGGGAAACTAAGAAACATGTCCAGAAGTAGTGAACCCCATTATAGCTGAGAAGGATGAGCCCCTCGGTCAGGAAGGACTCATAAATACCTATTTCTGTTCTGATTTTTAAAAGAAAGAAGGCATATTTCTACCTTTCAGTGATAATGGCATCCTCTCTGGTCCATCAGAAACCAGGGAAAACTTTCAAGAGGAAGCAGTCAGCTGCTTTAAAATCAGAAGTGGAGCTGTATGACCTGCTACTGTTAGATTTAAGGAAATTTTGGAACATGAGGGAAATTTTACAAGACTGAAGAGAATTGCAAAAAGTGCCAACATTTGAACAGGGGTAGATGGAAAATCCCAGGTGGTATTAACTCAGTTAATCAGATGTTGATTCTGGGTTGAGTTGTGAAAAGACTGATACTGGATACAAGCATTAAAGTATTTAAAGACAGCATATTTTTTCCAGTCAGCACAATTGTATGGAAAAGAGGTTTTGCAAACTAAATTTTAAAATTAAATTATAAGCTTCATTAATAAAAATGCTTCTGATATAATATAAAGAGTTTCCTATAAGGCATAAGCTTTATTTGCACAACACTGACAAAAAAGACTGAGCACTCTACAAAGCAGTGGAACATTTCTTAAGTTGGATACAATTAGGGAACTGACAGAACAAAAAATATTTGTAAATTAGAAACTGTGATGAATTGGGGCTGTTTCTGATAGCATCTTACCCTTGACCAAATACCATCCAGTTTCTTTCTTAAGCATATTGAATGAAATGCAGATTTAAGGGATTTTAGGGATAGCACTGGAAGTGGCTCAACAGGGGAATGTGGTACTGTACCAAGAATGAAGCTCTGGCTTGTTTCATCAATATGCACTAAATTTGATCAAATGAGAAACCAAACAGCCAGTGTGAAGATTGGAGGTCTCATTTTCAAGATGTGAAGTTCTAAAAACATTAGAACGGAACTGGGGAGCACAAAACAATCAGTACAAAACTGTGGCTAAGAGCATTTGAACAGACTATCAGGGGAGATGAAAATGGTATTATCTTTCCCTGAGGAATTAGTGAGACCACTTCTAGAATATTCTGTCCTGCCTTGGATCTACTCTTCAAAAGGATGTGGAAAAAATTGGGATACACTCAAAAATTTATGGCTAAATAAGACAAGGTTTGGAAACTATACCAGAAAACAAAGGGCTTGTAGAACATAATGTATGTAATTCATTGAGGAGAAATAAGAAGAGACTTCGAGGAAAGCTGCAACTTTTTCTGTGTTCATTTTTGCTTGGAGCAAAACCAAATTTTAAAACCTGACATCTTTCATGAAATGGATCTCCTGATATCTGAGCTGTTCTCACCCCAATGATCCTAACCCCAACAAATCTTATGCCAAGGGTAACACAAAGCTGAATTTTAACTGGAGATTGGTTGCATTTCTTTCTAGAGAAATCATTTGCTGCTGTGTGCAGCTCCAGAATTACACACCCTGATGGCATGAACAAGTTTTTCTTGCACCCAGTGAGACCACATGGCTGAGAAATGGTTAGAGAAGGCAAGGACTGAACTGTAAGCATCCTGGGCTCTAATCCCACCTAAGACCCTGCCTGATATTTTGAACCTGAGCAAGCATTTAACCCCCTCAGCCTCCAGTCCAGCTGTAGAACTGGGAAAAAAATCAAGATCGTGCTGAAAACCAGATGTTGCATCTCAGCTAAGATTTATCTCCAAAAAGTAACTCAGTGAAAAGACCTGCTGGGGAATGCAGGCAAGTGGATGGATGGAGACTGTTGCAAATACTGTAAATTCACACTATTCACATGGATACTTAGGAGTAAATGGGAAGAGGCCTTTCCCTGATGATCGCTTTATAGGAGCAGCATTTCCAGCTCCAAATTCACAGTGATAGCACATGCAGTGCTGCCAGCAGCCAGCTTTGAATTTTGTGGATTGGCAGCCTGGAAATCCCCACTGCCCCAAGCAGAGGCGGTGGGTTGTAGGCATTTTCTTGCTCCCATGGTTTGGGGGAGGCCAGTGAACCCTGCCACTGGAAAGTCCTCAGTTTCAGTTCATATTTATTCACATGCTCGTTTTTCTTGTTTGGTGAATGGTGCATGTCAATATTTAGTCACTGCTGTGGAAACAGCAACACACATGCGAAGGGAAAGGGGAAAAAAGAAGGAAAGAATAAAAAACTGTTTTAAGGCACAACCAATTGGCTGCTTTTGCCCTCTTGTCTCAGGAATGTGAGTTCATGTTGCCCATGTGCTTGCAAAGGGAAACAGGAATTGAAAAGGGAAGTGTATCAAACTGTTTACTTGAAACTATGAACAAGACTGGAAGCCAGAACGTCTGGGAATCCCATCAAGCATCCTCTGTGCGTGCAAAGCTCCCTGAAATTGCTGCCTGGGGCCAATGATGCAACAGAGCTGTTGTGTTTTCAACCAGCTCCTCACCAAACCTTATGGAGGTACCCTGAGCTCCTCTTGGTTGAGTTTTGTTTCTGATCCTGAGGCACTGGGCAGGCTGGATTGGAGCTAAAGGTGGGCAAGAAGGACCAGAGACAGAGCATCCAGCCATCCATCCCACAGCAGCAAAGAGGCAATGGAGCTCTGGGGCTCCTTCCTTCCTGTTCATATGCAACTTGCATTGAAAAAGCAGCAACAACAAAAAGATAATACTCAAAAGACTTTTGTTGATAAGACTTACAAAACACTGATGACAAATAAAGTTTTACCAAGTAATATAACAAATTGCCCAGCATTTTAAAACCTTCATTTAAATTTCTGCTGATAATATGTATCTGCTGTGTAGTAAAACCAAAATGTCATGGGAAAATACTGGATTTCAATCACAAGAAAGGACAAGGGAAAAGTCCTTAGGTTACATATTTCAGTTACATGCAATTTGAAAACAGAAAAAGAAAAATGTAGTGACTGTGATCTCCAGAGAATATTATTTTCTTCATATTTACCCACAAACTAAGGGAAGCTTTCTTTGTTTCTGTTGTTGGAAGTGTAAGAAGGATATCTAGTTGCAATTTGGAGGAAGTGCCACCAATATAGTGAAAAGTAGTTATTATATGTTGCACTTGGCAATGGGAACATCCTGAATACAGATACAGGGATGTGCATGCAGAAACCTGAGGAAAAGTCTAACCTGAAAGGGAGGTCATCTGGTGCTGCCAGTTAGGGCTGCAGGGTTTGTTCTGCTCAGGCTCTAGCCTTTCAGTATGACATTGCCTGTTGTCAAAAAATGGCAAGTCTCAGTGAAAACCTGGAGAAAAGGGAGACTGGAACAGCCCCAAGGCTTTGGCAATAGCTAGAGAAAATTTGCGTGTATGTTTAGATCCTTGATTGCAAAATAAAAATGGCATTAAGTTGGCACCAGGAGGGAATTTTATACCTGTCAGTTTTTGCACAGGTCTGTAAATGGCAGAAACTTTCAACTTCTGCCAGGAAAGCATCAGGGTTCCCATATACAAAGCCAGAGAAATTATATCTCTATACCCAATACAAGAAATTTATTTTGATTTCAATACAGTCACTCTGATATAAGAGCTGAATAGGTTTGCAGAGGCTTGATATAACCTAAAATGGAAATAGTTCTTGGTATGGAGAATCACATCTCCAGTTTCTGCAGTCAGACCAGCCTGTAGCATGTAAGCACCAACATACACCTCTTTAGGAGATATATCTAAAAGCTACATTAACTTATAATAAAAGTCTATTTGACCTCTCAGGAGCTAGAACATTGGAATTGCAGACCAAGTGTCATTAAGTACGAAGCAAAAGTTGACCTGCAGTTTTGTCCTCCCCACGCCAGTGCTCTCCAGATTCATATGATGGTATTTGTGTGTTTTCTGCTTTCTCATGTGGGCGGGGACAAGTCTCCCTGTCTGGGCCAAGTGAGGAAGAGACCCTCAGCTGTTGGCTCCAGCCCTGCAATGCACGGGGCCTTTGATGCCAGGTCCTGGAGTAGCCTAGTGCCAAAGAGAAAGACACAAAACTGCCCAGCAGATGTCTGGTGGGATGCTCTTTACATGGGCCTCATTGTGAATCTCATTAGAATAACACAGGGTTGGTCCAAACCTTTATGTCCTTCCATGATTCAACACTTAAAAATAATTAAAAATAATCTTTACACAGGTGTCAAACAACTTACAGGTCCTTCTAGGTTTAAAACTAGCGTTGCTGGGTCCCAGGTCTAAGGTGGGTCAGGCTCCAGGCAGGTATGTATGTGCAGTAATGGTCCCCTTGTCTGCTTTTCCATGTGGCTTTCTGATTTTCATGAAGAAACAGCAGAAGGCAGCATTTTGGTTGCTTTGCCATGTTCCCATCCAGACCAACAGTATCCTTTCTTGAAGAGGGTGTGTACCTTGTGCCAGGTCCACACCATGAATGTTGAGTACATGCAGTCCCTTTTGAATCACAGGAAGTATGTAGGCTTTGGAGATTATCAGCCCATTATTAACATTTCAGAAAAATATAAAGTGGTTTCCGCTTTATCTGTTTACTCTGTGGCTGATAAAATATTAACATTTTTCAACCTCCACTGAATAATCCCTGGTCCCCATATTCCCAGACAATATGATGTGTGGCTTAAATGGATCACCCCAAATGAAGCTGTTTCTCTTGGCTACTGTCATACAGGAAGCTGGTGAGAAAAAGGTTGTTTGCACAGGATTTAAGCATTTAAAAAAAAATTATGAAAAAGTGATGCTGAGGAAAACATCAGGCAAGTAGTAAAAGTGCTTTGCATGTGTGCAGCTGTTTCCTGAACATTTCTTTCTATTGCAGAGGCACTTGCTTCACAGGAAATTCCAGCTCACATACAATGCCAGTCTCCCCAGAAAATGGGCTCCAGGCTCAGATGTATTGATCTGCTTTGTGCAACTGGTGGTGCTGGCAATTAACACCATGTGCACACTCACAGGCAGCAGAGGCTGTTTTGATTTGACTCTAAATGGTTTTTAGGAAATAATAGTAAATTTGCCTCCATCTGTTTTATAGTAAGGCTGTTGTTTCTCATAGTTAGTTTTAGACCTGCCCAGATTAGATACTGGTCCAGATATTACTTACCTCCTAAGCTCTGGTGGGCAAGCAGCTGGCTCTGGTCTTGTGCTGAGCACCACGTGGAGCTGTGCTTTTTGTTGGGAGGTCAAGCAGAAAGAAACAGAACCGCAAATCCACAGGCTGATACACAGACTGAGGGTCTCACATCAGCCTTCTCTATACATCTAGAATTTGTACCAAGTTTAGAGGTCCTGAGAAATTCATTGTTTCTACCAGCTACTCTTTCTAGATTGTTTTCCAAGTTTAGAATAGTGACAACACAAGATGGGTACAGACTCCAGCAAGCCCAGATAAACTTTCCATGTTTAGCATTTTCTGTTGGATAGAAACCCTAACATGCTGCAAGCACTGGTATGGCTCATCTTATGGCAGACCCAGCAATGTTTAGTTCTCATCCGGAGGTGCTGGGAGCAAGACAAGTGCGAGCAGGGTTAGCTGGAGTTCCCATTCTGCTGAGTTGGCAGAAAGCCCCATGGCAGCAGATGCAGGGGACCTGAGATGATAAATGGACTTTGGAAAGCAACCCAAACATGTAGATACAAATTAGTATTTAACATACAGTTGCTATTTGCAAATTATCCCCTTGTGATTTAGCTCTTGAATGAAAGCAACTGTGTTAGCTGAACAAACAGTAGCAGAGGAGGCTGCAAAAACACAACTCCACTCCCATCCACAGCCGTACCCTGGTGAGCCCGTGGGCCAACCTGCCCATGCGTCCACATGAGGTACACACCCCCCTTCCCAAACAAGCCGTGAGAGCCACCCCTAACCAGGGGTCTCTTCTCCCACTCCACCAGGCATTTTAAGCCATGTGAGCCACCCCTAACCAGCCAAGAGCCCTGAGTAATGACCAGAGACTGTGAGGAAGGGGCTGGTGGCAACCTGCACTGTGAGCATGCAGGGCGCTGGTGAAGGGGAGACAGGAGCTGGGCCGTTTGCCAGGTGCTTTGGTGGAAGACCAGCTGGGTCACTATCCCATGTTTTCAATAGGAAGTGATGTTATGGCAACACACAAAACATAAACAGTTTGACACCAAAAGGAATAAGCCACGGTGGCCCAACACCTGAGCACCCGCCCCTACATCCGAAGTGACACAGTGGGCTTGACGCAACAGGCCAAGCTCTGACACGTGTTGTGAATGCTCAAAACCCCAGAACTCCTCCAAACCTCAACAATCAAAATTAGACCTTCCCAGTGTGAGAGTCCTAGTGCTGGGAGCCTGCACTGCTCCTGGGCCACTCAGAAGGTCCTAGGGCAAAGGGAAGGAAACCAAGGTTGGGGAGCATAGAGCACCCTTGGGGTGCAGTCAGCTAGTTTGCAAGGTGTTGGGAGAGCACATCCCAGCTAAGGAGCCTGCTTGCCTCCAGAAAACATGAGGAGCTGGTGGGCAGCTGCCTCCTGCCATTGTTCCTGGCACAGTGTGCTCAGGGTCAGCAGCCTGAGTGCCTGCCCAGATGAGCTCTACACCAAGTGTGCTCTGCAGGACCTACCAGGAGCAGCACAACGCACCATCCTCCCCCTGACCCCACAGCAGGGCTGCAGTTTGGAGGTACCAAAAAGGTGGTGTTACTCAGTGGTCTACATTTTGCAGGTCAGGTCTTTCCCAGCCAAAAAAAAGAGGAAAAGGATTACATTTCAAAATAGTTTCCCTTCCCTTTGGAGGGAGAAGTCAGAGGTAGAGCCAAACAGCTGCTACTATGCATGATTTAAGGAGATAAGAAGCAGCAGCAAGAGGGAGAGACTGGGATTTATAGTATCAACCCTAAAAATAGTTGTTAAGAGAAAGCCTAAGCCTGGCAAAGCCTCACTGGGAGTTGCCCCATACACATTGCTCAGCTCAGCAGATGGTATCTAGGTCTTTGAAGAGTTTGCCTCCACCATCACCCCTTTCACCCAAGATACCACTTTACACTTGAGGTCCAAGTGGCTCAACCCCTTGTGTGGATATCCCTGGGAGACAGGTCACACTGAAATAGGCTGAAACAGAGCTGTCAACACGGCAGCTCACACAGGCTTATAAAAATGAAGTACAACTGAAGCCAATACAACTTCCTCTTCAAGCATCTCTGAGCAAGGAAATGACTTGCCCAAGCAGGGTGGTGGCAGACACTAATGCAGAGAGGGGCTCTCTAGCCTGCATTCGAGCCGAACTCGAATGACATGCCCAAGTTGGCAACCAGGCCTGGAAAGATCGTCTGCGTGTCGAGTCTAGCCCTCTGCAATCGCAGACAACCGTGTCATATAAAACCATTTAACTTTGCTAACTATGCTGCTCATCCTTTCAAACCTACCTAGGAGTGTTTTCAGACTCTCTCTTGTCTACTGGCGTCGTCTTTGCTTTCCTTGCTAAAATGAAAGTCCCTAGGGCAGTGGGACCAATAAATACACATTCCACACTCAATTGGGAAAACCCATCTGCCCCGAGAAAAGAAATAAATATAAAGACAAACCCTAGTGAGGGTGGGATCAATAAGTATCAGAGCTGTCAGCTCCTCTGCTGGAAATGAGCTTTCTACTTGCATTTGAACTGAATGTCACCCGCACACAAAAAAGCCACTGGTGCTGTTGCACAGGTATGTATTATTTCTTCTACACTTGGAGGAAAAATGTGGCTTTATAAAGTATCTGGTTTAGAAGTTGTTGGGAATTTGATTTGCTGCCCAAGAAAAAATACTTTTCTGGTTCAGCTTTTTTAAAAAAATCAAATTGATTTATTTTTAGTGATGAGAGAGGAGGAGATACTTTTTAAGGGAAAGGTTAAAATAAAAAGATGCTGTCTTTGGGGATTTCCAGCTAGATGCAAAAAAGTATCTTTTCCACTAAAAGGTAAAATATTTGATCCATTCCCTGTTTGGTTGTCTCTCCTTTTCCACTCACTCAGGATGCTGAGCCATGTAAGCCCAGTCTGTGCCTTGACCTGGCCTGGCTCTGCAGAGCCCATGACAGTGTGCCTGACATGGCTGCACACTTCATCCTCTCTGCTGGCAGTGGCAGAGGCACCCACAACACTGCTTTTGCTCAGAATGCCCACATGCTGTTTCTAATAAAACCTGATCTCCTTCCTTTTGATGCAGATGACAGGAACTGGTCCTGGTTTAAGTCACCCAGCCAGAGAGCCCACACCACAACTGGCCCATGATAACTCTGCAACTGGAGAGAGTAACTCAGGAAGCAATAAATCAACGGTGCTGAGTTATGACATCAGTGACAAAAGAGTGGTTTCTCCTCCAGCAAGCCCTGCTGAAGGTCCTTGGTCTCTGAAGGCACTGTAGGGGCTGGGCTGGCAGGCCCCGCAGTGGAGCAGACAGTGTTTATTTGTCCTGTAAGCACTCTAGAAACAACCAGTGCTGCTGTGGATGGTTTACATACAAACCTACTAAATAGCATCAATAACACTGAAAAATTAATTTGATAACATTTTGAGGCCTCACTGAAAGTTTGTATGTCACTACACTAGGAATATATAGCTTCCTAATAGGAACTGGTTCACTCCTAAATGAGGAAGCTCACTGAAGAGTAATGGAGGCAGCCAGGACAGAGAATGGTGGAAAGATGTCCAAGGTCACACAGCAGCTTGTTGGTTCACTGGTCCTGGTTCAGTGTGTTATTTGCTGCTCCTCACTAATCCCTCTACTATTATTCACACTACAAAAGTATCTTTGAAGGCTCTTAAATACTATTTGAACATTAAATCACATGATGGAGCAAAGGCAGGATCAGTGAGACTCAGGGAAGCCAGGACTTGAAAAGCTACATCTGGTAGAAACAGCGCCTCTTGCAAATGTGTTCCCAGAGGAGGTGCAAGCCTGGTCCTGGCTGGGAAACATCTAGACTTCTAATACACTTTGAGCAACCACATCCAACAAACATAATTTTTCACTACAGCCCCACAGAACTCCCAAAAAGCACTGTGACAGCAGTAACTCGTCACCCATTGACTGGGCAGGGAAAGGAGCTAGGACTCCAGGTTGCCAGGCATGTTTTCTACTTGAATTACCTTCCTACTCTGATCAAGTAACATGAAACTTGTACAGTGCTGTGTGGCATCAGAAGCTTATCTGCACAGGGGGTCTGCAACCAGAATGAGGAATCTGACTGGGTGAAACACCAAAGAAGGGGGCCTGCACACAGACACAGAACTGTGTGGCTTCCAGAAGTCAAGGTGATCCCCTCTGCACTCCCCTTACTGAAAACCTGAAGGGTCTGGGCCAGTGTAACACACCCTGGCCAGGCTGTACAGAGCTCGGCTCCCTCCAGGGGCAAAGGCAAACAGACCATTTGTTCAACTTGTCTAGATTGTCTACAGACTCCAAAGCAAATAGCTAAGCATGCATCTTCTAAAAATGTCATGTTCCCCTGTTTACAAGAGATTTCTCTGTGATATTTGTTCAGACCGAAGGTAAAGTCACACCAGTGAAACAAACAAGAAAGGAGAAGGAAGTCACATAAAGCAGTGAAGATTAAGGCCCCGCTCTGCACTGGCAAATGGAGGCTTTTGGATTATGGTCACATCACCTCCCTCCCTCTCTTCATGCATCAAGTTATTTGTGGCTGAGGACAGGGACCATTTTAACAAAGAGCCTGCCGAGGAAGCCTGGATTCAGCCTGCAGTGTGCATTATGATCTCTTGGCCACACAAGGAATCTCTTGTGGAGCAAGGAGGTTAGGATGTGTCTTGTCCACCCTGGAAGAGGCTATGGGATGCAAACCTATGCACAGCACACCAGAGCTGGGAGCCCCTCCACTGTCCTGAACAGCTTTCAGAGGGGGAATGGATAGTGCTGATCTCCTGGAAAAGGTGGCAGCTTCTGCATCTGCAAGGGGGACCTGACCAAAGGCTAGTGAGGCTCTGCAGATCAGGACTGCTTTCCATTCCTGCTGCTCCCATTACAGAGATTCTGCCACTGGGGAGTGAGTTGTGGATTCTCCCCTTCACTCCTGTCTGCTCCACAGGCAGTATAAGATAAATTGAAGATATTTGACACCACAGAGAAATTTCCAAGGTGCCATAAACCCCAGTGTGGGTTACGTGTTGGGTGAATGTTGGTGAGAAAAGAGGTGTAAGGGGAAAGCGCTGTGATTTGGCAAATGGCAGACACACAACGTGTAACTGACCCCAAACACAAGTGGTTCCATCAGTTCAGGAACTTGTTTATAAATAATTTTAAAAGCAAGCACATGGGAAGACAGAAATGTAGAAGAAGCACCTCTGTCCCTCAGGAACTGCTGGCTCCTGTCCATGGGATTTTCACAGAGCACTTCTATCTCATTAAAATTGTTTCTTCATGGGCCATGAAATGATTTTCCATGCACGGAAAAGGTTCGTAATGCTCTCAGCTCTGAGCAAAGGAACACACTGAGGATGGATGGATTGGAGAAGTTGACATTACATCTGGCCCAAACAAAAAAATAGGAGCAAGATCAAAGCCATCAACTCTGTGGTACCCTGAAGGGAGATGCTGAAAAAACCAGCCTCAGTGGCAGGATTTGGGATCACCAGGCAGGCATCACTTATCCAGCTCTGGCTGACACAGTCCAGAGAGCAGCTGCAGCTTGTTTCCCACAACAGAAACCCCTCCCTTGCCTCGCCCTTTACCAGCATTTTTGGGTGAGCCCTCCCCAAGAAGGGAGCACACCCAGCTGCCTCAGCAGGGTGAGAGCCTATCTTCTCCTTGGGGTGCACCTGGCCCTGAGCCTCCTGCATGTCCCCTTGGGCTGGGGGCTGGTAGTGTTGGACACAACCTGGGGCAGAGGGAGGGAGCTGCTCAAGGCTCAGAGCCTCTCTCCACCCCTTTCAGCCATCTCCGCTGCAAAGCCAAAGGCTGCTTTGCACTGCCCTGGAGCTGTAAAGCTCTTAGGGCCAACACCTGGGCCTGGTCTTCAGCCGTCTGGAAAAAGGAGTCTAAATGCTGCTTATTTGGAGAAGGTACAGGCTGGAGGAATGTCTCTTCCCCACTCCTTAATCAAAAGGATGCTGGTGCTCACTCCTCTGTGCTGTTTGTCAGCCCCTTTCTCCCCCCTTCCAGCTCTTTGCTCCCTTCTTCTGTCTTCCTTTTTGAGAGGGCTGGATCAAGAAACACAAACACTCCTGATCAGCTTGCAGTAAATGGAGCACAGTATTTTAGCTTCAAGAAACTTTGGAGAGGCTCACACAGGGCTACAATTTGGCTTTCATTCTAAAAGCCAGCATACAGAAACCCCCCCTTGAGATAATTTTACTGATACCTGGGTTACTTCTTCCCCCTCTTTGGCAGGAGGCTGCACCACCAGAAAGTGTCAATTTACTCTCTGTATTGGGCCAAGAACATCCCTGGTACAAATTTATTGCTCTTAATAGGGCTGGGCCTTTAATTCCTAGCACATACTTGCGAAGAATTTTGGCTTGTCACTGAGGAGTAGGAATTATTTTTCTCTCTACAGGTACAGGCAGGTCCTCCTTTTGCTGAGGGCTCTGCACATCCCGAGAAGAGCATTACTGCAGTGCTCCCATAAAGAGGATATGAAAACCCCACAAACACCTGCCTGTGTTGAAAGCTAGCAGCAGAATGGCTGCTGTTTAGTATATGGGATTTTTTTTTCTTCTTCCTTTCCCCCTTTTCATTGCTCTTCTACTAGCTGAAGTGCTACTGTGGGATTAATCTGTTCCCAGTCCCTTAGGGAATTAGACAATGGAGTAAAAGATTCCTATAATGAAGACAGGGCCCTTTTTCCATTAAAGTCACTAGCAGCTGAAGCTAGGAATAAGGTTTCACAGCAGATTTTATGACTTCTTCCCATTTGTAAAGGGATCTGGTTTAAATGCTTGTCATGCTCAGCTGACTGGGGTCCCTGCCTTGCTCCTCTGTGGACGGTGCTGATCACTTGTGGGTAAGCGCAATAAAAAAGGTCACTATTCTTACAAAAGAAAATGATGCTTACTGGAGGTCCCAGGATGGGGACTTGGCAGATCTGTCCCTTTCTCTAAAAATCCATTTCTGTTTTCTGTGACTCTGCATGCCTAATGATGTTTTGTGTACATCTGAGAGTCTGCATAGACACTCAACAAACCATTTGCCTGAGGCCTTCATTTCATGGGTACTATGTGAACTGGTCTCCAGATAGATGAGGTTGCAGAGGTTAAATGGCTAGTTACAGTACATAAAGTTTATATCCACTGTGACTAGATGAAGCTTTTCCCTTCTTTTAAGTGCATTTCACTTTATGGAAAAGAGAAAGATTACTGCAGTCACATCCCAGCTTTACAGCATAATCCTATTTTAATGGTAGTAACAGACAAAATCCTTCCTACTTTACATCCAAACACTGCACTGCACTTCTCTAGCAGTGAGAGATTCTGCTCAGCACGCAAGGGAGACGTGGCACCCGTGTCTTGACAATCTGCCTGACTTAACACACCTAAGAGTCTTCTATTTCAGACTTCTAGTGAGATCAGCAAGGCTAAACACAGTGGAGATTGAGAACCTGTCCCAAGAAATTGAGCTCTGCAGGTAATTTTTCCTATCTTTTATCAAATGTATACAGCATCAATGTCCTTCCTGCTGTGACTTAGTTTTCTACCAAATTTCATAGAGAAGGTCTTTGGAAGATGGTTGATTGCATATTTCATTTCATAAAGTTAAGAATACTTCATCAAATAAAGGAAACACCATTACCAGATGCTCCATGCTGGCCCTAGTGGAGCTAAATAGTCTCAGGCAGGTAGTGCCATAATTTCTTTCTTCACCATGCCAGGAAATGCTGTCTCTAATGCCAGCTGGGAACATCCCAGGAAGAATGATTCCTCCAGAGGCTCACTAGTTTGGTGACCTGTTCCTACCCACCATCTTGTCTTTATTTGCTCTAGGGCAGAAAGTGAGGAGTTTTTCAATGACTCAGTCAATTCTAATTTCAACCTTGATGCAGTCTGGAGTTCCTACTGACCATTTTCAGCCATCTCCTCCATGAAAAGTGGGGTCTTTTTCATCATGATCCCTCTGTGCTCTGCCACAGGCATCTCCCAAAGCACTGGCTGTGCACTGGACCACCACACACTCTCCTCTGTAAATAGATGTGAGGAAGCAAAGAATTGTGAGGCAGGAAATGGCCACTTGGTCCAATGAGCCTGGCCCTTTAAGTTTATCTCAAACGCACCTCCTTGCTTTGTCTTTGCATCTGCAAATCTCCTTTCTCCTCATAAAAATGTCTAGCTGTCTCTTAAACCCATTCAAACTATTTGTGTAAGTGACCTAACTTGGCAGCAACTCTACAGCATTTGGGCAGGCCTGAGTGACATCATGCTGCCAGAATCCCCTGTTTATTTTTCATGTTGCCTGCAATCCTGCCATACTGGGCTAGGCTGTAGCAGATAAACAAGTCCTGTACAGCCCACAGGAACCATCCATGGAAAACTCAAAGCTACCAGAAGTGGCAATGCTGACTCAGCATCCAAAATGCTTCCCATGAAATAACTCAGGAGCCGGCCTCCTTGGAGCTTGTGCTCATGGAAGAGCCATCTCTGGGTGGAGTTCTCAATTGGCTTCAGCCTGTGTTCAAGAACAGATGGGAGAGTTTCTGCCACTCTCCCATCTAAACTTCTCTTCGCTAAGCATGTTGAAGCATCTCCTGTTCCCAATTGGCTGGCAGCTAATTTTAAATGAACATACAGTTAAGTAGTAAAGATTTTTTGAAGATTAGCTGGCTTTTCTGCTGCTTATAACTTTTCTTAGGAATGACATTCACTTGCTTGTTCTAACTGTAGATAAGCACTGCCATTTGGGTCACCCACCATGGTTCCCTCCTCCCTGCTGAAAGACCAGCTTCACCCATCTGCTCAAACCTAGTGTAACTGCCTCTCACTGGGGTTTACAGTGGATAATTTGCTTCCCTGTATCTGTTCTTAAATTGCTGTTACTGATGCCGGTGAACACACACTACCCCACAAGAGACAAGTTTCAATTGACACAGCTGATGCTGTGTATTTATTCCTATCAAGCCCACTCAGTGCTTTTCACACATTTTTGCTTGGGAGCACCCCCAGTTCCCTATGTGGGACTGTACACCTCATAGCACAGTGAACTGAAGCCAGGGAGCTTGTCATCACATTTTCCTAGCTACCTTTCCTGCATCCTGGGGAAGATCTCAATCTGAAAATCATAATCACAGAACAAACTTTATCAGAGAATATGGATCCCCATCCACATGCACCATTACATGTGTACCAATGGTTACACATAATGCCTAAAGCCTTAAAGTCACTGAAGTAAACACTCCAACATCCAGCCTTCAGTCTTTTGTTGCAGTTCATACTCTGGAACATGTGAACAGACAGTAGTGTTCTTCATCATCTGCCTAAGCATTTGTCAGCTGAACTGCAGCAGTGGGAAGGCAGGAATAGAAACCTCCAACTATAACTTTTCCATGTACACTGTATTCTTAGGTTACAAAATAATCCTACATATTCATATAAATGTAGCCTCACTAAGGCAAAGGGACCATTGATATGAAAACTTATCTGGAATATTAGGATCTCTTCAGTTCCGGTTATTTTCAAGATTCTGTAAATGGTTGGTACATGGAAAAATCCCTTTGGTCTTGATATAAATCCCATTCTCATAAACATTTGAAAATATTCTTATCCTGGTTTTGCCAATAAGAACAGACATTTACAGCATATAGAAACAGAATGAGGTTTTTAATGAGCCTTTTTGCTCCTCTCTAATTACTTTTTGTATCACTTTAAATGACAGGGTTCCTGATGTAACCCTTCTGCAATCCCTAAGAGACTATTGTGATTTGATTTTTTAGTTTCATATATTTTGAGCACTGATTGTGTATTTTATACCTAGTGTTGCTATCCATCTACAGCATGTGCCAATTTGTTTTTTCCTCCTGTTCTTGGATGTACCCATGCCTGGTAAGACAGGAGGCCAGATCCTGCTTTCCCTGGAAAGCTTAGTTCTAGCTCATTTAATTTGATCTGTAATAAAACTTACATTCCATTTTCCCATTTGACTCCTTCAACTGTTTAAGTCCCCTATGTGTACTAGGTTTTGCTGACTTTTGATGATTTCTTAATCATCAGTCTGTGTACAGAATGTTCTGTATTCAGAGAGATATATGCAACAATGCAAAAGATATTTCTCTGTTGAAGAGTAAATCCCAGTTTGTGAGAGACATTATTTGCCATAACATCAAGCTTTTCCCGGAAACTGCCTTTCATTTCACCCTGCATTTGGATTCCACATTCACTCCGCCCTGCCTCTTCCTCAGCCTGGCAAAGCTCAATTTCCCTCAGCAGCTTGATATCAACTAATGCTATATCAAAGGATGTCTAAACCCCAATTAACTGTGCATAGGGGGATATGAAAGCTCTCAAGAAGACTAACAACACATAGCTGGGAGTCCAGTGCCACAAGGCTGAGCAGCCCCAGCCTCTCCACATCTTTCCCACAGTTGGAGAGCTGCAGCTGGTGCCACCCCTTAGACTCAGCCCAGCCATCCCAGGATGTGTTGCTGCTGCCCCATGTGCAGCTGTGGCTGCTGAGCCAACGGGCACCCAACCGAGGCTCACACACTCTGCCAGCTCATTGCACTCAGACAGCTGGGGATTACACAGAGAATAAAATGACAAACTTACAAGAGAAAACTGAAGAGAAGTCCCCAAGCAATGGCTGTGCTGGAATATTGCTTCTCCGTGTCTAGGTATTTTAAAGCAGAAATCTGATCTGCCCATTTGAGTTCAAAACAGCCCAAATTCCTGCTGTAGCATTGCTTGTCTTTGGTATCCAAATCAGCATGGGATGGAGGCTGCCTTCCACAGCAGAGGATCTCAATGCCTCTTGTTGATTTAAACATCTTGTCCACTTTCATGAAGAACTGACTGTGGCTTCACATCCTGCACAACCCAACTGCAATGGGCTAAAAGCAAGGGATATCCTGGGAGAAGGGAACAGCTTTCACAGAAGAGCTGGAAAATAAGAGAGGCTGACTGTGCCTGGTTGGTACATGTTTTTTTCCACTGATGCTGGCAGATAAATCACTGCCCTCTCATATCCCCACGGCAGGTGTGTACAGAGCAGCTGTTCTTTGGGCTCTATTGCCCTGTAATGGCACATGTATGTTCTACCTACACCCCTGCCACAGCTGCTGTGAAATAAATCTCCTAGCCCACTGGAAGGTGGATTCCCTCATTGTGTCATGGGGAGAGGTATTTTCATGGTGAGAGGATGGGAGGAAATAGGGCTTTGCAACCAGAAACATGCAGAACAATATTCAAAGTCACAGTCCTGTCTTGCCATCCAGATGTTTCCAGAGACACCAAACCACTGCATACCAAACTCAGGACTTCTCATTCCCACCAGACAGGCACTGCATGAGGAAAGGATATGTGCTCTGTTTAACCTCATTTATTCCTTAGCAACAGAAAGCTCCCTGTATTTTCCCATCTTGGGGGCTTATGTGTGGATCCCATTCAGTGACATTCTCCCACCATGAATGATTAAGGAATCTGAATCTTTAAAAATTGCCAGATCCCATTTCTATTCCTCAATACAGCCTTATAGACAGAGATAAGCCTGGGAGGCCAGGGGATTTTAGTTCGTGATCCCTTTTTATGGGGCCAAGAAGCAGTGCTATGAAAAGGAGGTCTGGGGCCATTTCTCCCCTCCGTGCCTGTGCTTTGCAGAGATTTATGCAACATTTTTTGTGCTTTGCCTAGCTGTGCTGTGTTTGCTGGGAAAGCAGCTAGGGTCTTGCCCTGGGATGTATGGCACAGGCATGTGCCAGGTCTTGGAAGGTATGTTCAGCACTGGCCAGTGCTAATGGGAAGTGAGGATTACCACCTTAATCCCTGGTGTAGCTGTGCCACCTGCGAAGCCAAGGCAGTGGGCAACTACTTCAAGGTGGAATGAAATTCAACACTGGATTGAAAAGGCTCCTCCTGAGAGAACTGCCCATAGCCTTGCCTTCCTATTTTGGGAATGAGTGGGATTTTGCCTCTCATTCATCAGTAACATACTTTTATCCTAATGAGGGCAAGTGTGGAGTGGTAACTTCCTAGCAAGCTCTGTGCTGTGCAGGACTTTCCTTGCCTAATACAGCTCTTGAGGACAGGTTTATTTGTGCAGTTTACTTCACATACCTGCAATATTTTCTTTACTGCACAGAGCTGAATGTACCTGTTTAAATTTATGCTCAGGACCAACACAGTGATCAGTCCACTACACATAAGGTACCTAAGTTTCTCTGTCTCATTACCTGTATTTTCCTGTGAGAGGAGGTGGGATTACAAAGCAAGGAACAGGAGAGAACAGCCATGGAACACAGAATGTCCTAAACAGTGCCACTCGACCTTAGAACCTGCAGCCTTAGGGACAGGGGTGTGTAAGCAGCAGAGTCAGCAGCTGGGATTCAACTGCCCCAGCAGGAACTGAAAACAAATGAACAGACCAACTGAAATACACCTTCCTCCTGATCTCTCTCTGAATCAACACCACGCTGTTTACAGTAGTGTATAATAATATTGAATCAAGATTTGCATGGGACAATTTCTATGCCACAGCACATGATAACTCTGCAATAACTTTTTTTTTCAGTGATGCAAAAACATTTACTTTAATGATAATGAACATAAAGTCAGTAAAATCCCTTTGTCCTGTTGTTTTGATCAGATAAACCATATCTACCAACTGTTAGAAGGAGGATTAACTTGGGTTGACATTTTTTTTTTAATGTACTATGAGAAAAGCCCTGGGGCCAAAACATTTACAGGCCAGGTTTTAGTGTATGTTGATCTAATAGTTTCGCTGAAGAAAATGTCTTTAGACCTGGCAGGTGTGTATTGGTTTTCATTACTTCAAGTGTCTACTAGCAAAGTTTTAATTAACAGAATTGTACACAAAATATTTTCAGTGATGCAAGAGTGAGGAACTCGGGAGCAGGACTCCTGGGCCCTCTTTCCAGTTGCTGAACTGGGCACGGTAGACAGGACTGTAGTAGTCTTGCCTGACTATCACATGGCTCTCAAATTGGTAGGACAAGTTCTCCTCTGATATCCAACTGCTCCTCTCATGTACTATTTTCAAGACTCCAGTCCTGCTGTCGGGTACTGAAGAAATTATCTCTGCTATGGACTAAAGGGAAATACAGGAGCAAGGAGATGGACAGACTTGGCTGAAGTCTCCCAGTAAGACTGGGACAGAACCAGCACAGGCCCCCAGGTGTCCCCAGACCTATTCCCATGACATAACCATCCTGAGCTGGCATTTGCCTCTCCCCATTCCAGCTGGGGAGATGCCCACTTTTGAGAACTATGGAAGAAAAGGGAACAAGCTTAGCAAGCTGCTTGCCTTCTACAAACATAACAGGAGAAAACACAGCATTTGCTTTGCCTCTTATCAGAGACGTTAGGCCACAAGAGATAAGGTTATTAGCAAAAACATAGCACTGGTGCTCTAGTCCGATAGCAGAGGAGATAGACCACTTATCTTATCAGCTCCTTTATGAAGTCTCCCTCACTGTTATTATAATTTTCTGATAATATTATATACAAAATTGTTAGCATTTTATTTTTCTAGGACAGGTTCTTTTCACTTGCCCTTTTCTTAACAGGTTGTCTTTTTCCTCCTCGAGCCAGCAGACTTTCCCTCTGAAATCCTAAGTTTGGCTGCTCCATTTTGCCTCTTTTAGATCCACTTTATCCCAGTTTCAGATTGCTTCAATTGCACTTCTTTTACAGTTCTTTGTCTTCTGTTGCCTCTCTTTCAACTGAGATGCTGTTCTACGAGATTGGTTTTTGACAGTGACAACAGAAAATGGGGTAATTTACACTTCATCCAAAACTCCACTCTTAGGCTGATGTGCATTTATTTATCATGGATGATATAGTCCTTTCGTGTACTTGGGAAAGAGCAACTTCATGATTTAGCTGCGTGTTTCCATGGGATCCCCCATCACTTTGTCCCTCTGCAGTATCCTGAATGTTATGTAAAGGTTTGCTTTTATTAAATTTAATAAAATTGAAAGAATTAGTGATCATCAAAGAGCTCTCTGGTGACTGGCTTGTAAAGGCAAGCTCCTTGAACAGTCACTGCTGTAGGCTCATTTTTTTAACATTTAAGTTCACAACTTTAAGAACATAAAAGCAGCTTCATGCAGACAAAAATTAGGCCCTAAATTATGAAGTGCTGATCCTATATCTCTAAAATTAGTGAGAGATTAGTCACAAGTTTCAAAGGGCACAGGGTCAGGCTCTACCAGTAAAACACAGTCACCCTGATTTACTGTGCACATTTTCATGGGACAGCCTTTGAGATGCAGTGAGGATCTCAAAATGGCCAAATGGTATGAAATGGTCCTTAGAACCATCTGTATGCTCCTTATTGTGTCCTGCACAGTCAAGCTGAAAATTTGGGTAGTTACCATGCAGATTACAACTAATTTCATACATATGATTTTGAAAGAGATCACTTTACAGGGCCTTTGCACAGGGATTACTTGCAATCCTCCTTGAGGGGTGATCTCAAAAGTTTTTTCTCAGTATGATAGATTGATTTTTCTTTTGGCCATTTGTGATGATTAAAGCAGAGATCTTGACAGGTCCTCCTACAAAGGGTCAAGTCCTGCTCCAGGCAAGATGGGAGTTGGCATCTGGTAGTCTGAAATTGGGACAGGCATTTTAAAATCCAAACACTTGGCCAGGCATTAATTCAGACTGTCTGGATTGGGACGACGTTTGTCTGCCCGTGTGGCTCCCATATGCACCATTTCCAGGAGCTGTCCTTCCTAGAATAACACAAATCTCTGAATGATGCTGTTTGGCTGCCCTAGGAGCACCTCAGTGCAGTAGGGCAGGTTGTCTTACATAATTTCTAATTCCTTCCTTTCTGTGGTGTTATAAAGCTTTGTGTATGCTGCTCTGGCAATGGGCCTCTGGCCTTGGAGCCTGGTGAGATTGTGCTCCTTAGGGGATCAACAGCTTGGCACATTGTTGTGTTTTCTGAATCTTCATCAGTATCTGCTGTAACATTTTCTTTCTGTCATCTCCAGATACATTTAAGAGCATGTGTGAGTCCTATACTTGTGGCAAACTTAACACTAACTGAAAAACAGAGAGCAAGATTTTTTTTTCCTACGTCAATTGAGTTTCTCATTTAAAAGGCCAGGTCCTGCCCTTTTCCAATTTGTAAATGAGAAACTCAATCGGGCTGGGCTATTCTGTTGCACTGGCTGCAGTGCCCAACCACACACTTTACAATCCAGCCTGCTTCCTTTTTCATTCCAGAAAAAACACGCAGCCCTCAAAAGCCTGACTTTGTCAGTGGACATGGTTTCTCCATAAATGCTGGCTTGGTTTGTGATGGTGTAAAACTGGACCATTTTGTCTGTGTTTCATATGAAGGGCTCATTTATGAATAACTGCAAAAGAGAGTGTAAACACATAAAGTCTTGCATTTTATACCTATAAATATGGTATGTTATGAATGGATATGACCAGATGAGAGGAAGTTGTCACAGAATGTTTTGGAGGACCTCTTCAACACTACTGCAATCACTATCAACTGCCCTATCTGCCATTTAGTAACAACTTACTTTGCATGTGTAAGTGGAAAATGGAAAATACAACTGGATTTTCTTTTTGATGATAATCTTGCAGTCTGAGCAATCCTCTATTCTAAGTTGCTGGATCCCCTGAAAGATCCCAAGATACACAAATAGGAACAACAACTCTGAGCCGTTTCCATTTTCACAGCCCAAATCACAAGCCTGCATCAAAATAAATCTGAAACACAAAGCAATTTGGGGGCCTTTTTCAGACAAACAGAAATCCAAGTAACCTGGAACACATAGGTCAAAACTGACTTACTAAATTTACAGACAGGTCTGAGCACAATCATACATTTCCTGGTTTGAAAGTGTAAGTAGACTGTGAAGTGATATCCAAAGAAGACATCTGAAGTACAATGCAAGTCCTTTAGCTGTCAAAAGTATTTATTTACCTGATAGTGATGCAACATCAAAGTTTCTTAATACCAACTGAACTACAGATCTCTTTTCACTGAACAAAATGGTAGGAGAGGGAGGCAGAGTGGCACTACTTGGTGGAAGAAGAAGCCAGCAGCAGTGGGTGCTCAGGGGCCTGCAACGCCAGCTGCCTTTTCTATGGGGCAAAGGAGCAGAGGGTCTTGGTGTGAAAACACACCCACACAGTCCCTGAGTCCGTGGTATTTTGGTCTCTAGGGAAAGCTGAATCACTTTGACTCAGCTGCAGAAGCACTTAGGAGTTGTGTGGGAGTCCCCCAGAACACATAACAAATCATGGAGTAACAAAGGGAATTAAAAGGTAGTAATATGATACACGATTTAAGAACATGGGTTAAATATTGAACTAAGCCCTGCTCCCCATTCAGCCTACAGCCAGTCTCTTTGCTATAAAATGGCACTGAGGGACAAATTCTGCTCCTGCTTTAATGGGAATGAGAAGGAATTGCTATGGAGTTATGTCAGAACAAGCCTGAGATGGTGAGAGGAGCCTGAAGCCAGGGCAGCAATGCGGTCAGGGCATGCCCAGGAGGGGATGGGGTGGACGGAGCTCCTGACACAGTTGTCAGTGTAGGCAGACAGGCCCTAATTGGTCTGATCTGATTACTTTTTCCAAAAGCTTTGAACTTTGCACAGGATGCCTTGGGCCTGCCTGCAGGAGCCCTGCTCTGGTGGGGAATTAGCACAATGGCTGGGCTGACCTCCCCCCACCCCAACTGAATTTTATTATCTAACGGGAATGGTTGGTGATGAATGAGTGACAGGTGTGATCAGCTGATGGGAATGGTGGGGATGGTACACATACACTGCGATTTTACCAGACTACAATGTGTTCTGCAGTGGGCAAAGGATAAAGCTTGTAAAACATTTGTTTTAAGTCTTAAAATATCAAATTCCTCATAACTATGAGCTTCCTAAAACTGGCCCTGGTAATTACAAGTGTTGAGCCATGAATAATTTCACGCTAGGAGGTGCATTAATTTTAACCTCCTCCCACCTCCTCCAGACATTGTGAAAGAACATTACCAGTGAGGACAAGTTTATGATCTTATCCAGGACAACTGGTGCAATAATATGAAATGAAAACCAAGACAAAAATGTCATTGTCTGCACACTCTGTACAAAGGGATCCTGCAGAAAACTCCCTTTGCAGCCTGAGACCAGGAGTGCTCCAAAGGTGCAAGCAAGATTTATGGAGCCTTTCCAAGCACATGGCTCACACCCTGTCAGATCCGACTGTCGTCAGCCTGGTGTCTAGGGATTGTTTCAAGGAACAGGGAGGAGTTTTGACATCCCTGTGTTTTGACTGTCCCTATGAAGGTTTTTATTTAAAATCTTCAACCATGCTTGCACAAAAATCCACTGAGACCTGGGACCACGTTGATCCAGATGTAGCATGCTTGGTCCCAAAACAATCACCTGCAGTCTGCAGTACTTGGGTTTCTAATCTCACTTTCATTAAGTTCAAGGCAGTGGCATAAGGATGTATTTGGCAGGGCCTCCCTGCCTAACGTCTACATGTTTCTGTCTGATCACATTTAAGACAGCAACCCCATAGTTTCACAACTCACTCAGAAGTTACACCTCAGTCAGAGAGGAAACAGGCAAGTCTGGCTGGAGGAAAGATCAGAGATTTCTATCTTGGGCAGGGCACCCCACAGAGTATTTACCATTCAGGCTGCACTGTCAACACCATCCTCAAGAAGGATGTATAATACAGATGTTAACCACCAATTATCCCACTAAAGATCAGGTAAAGTTAAATAATGGCAAGGGTGTGATGCTTAACATTGAACAAATTAGGGATAATATTCTCTCCGTAAGGTTCCCAGGTGCCCCTGTAGTAGCTCTCCCTCACCTTGTACTACATCAGATTGCGTGTGCTGTTACAGCAATGCCTGGCTGTGAAGTAAAAAATTGTCTTGATGCAGATTTGAAAGCCTTGGCGTTTGCTTCACAAACTCGGTGCTAACATGCTGACAATGTCATTCTCAGTTGCTTCTCAGTCCCTTTAGACTGAGCTAAATAGCTTGAGCTAAATATATAGGCAGTGCTGGTTTATATCAGGACATCACAATTCACAAGCCATTAACGTTGTTGGGCTGCATAAGGTAGAATTTAATTTCTCTGTCTCATCGATGATCCTGAAAAATAAAATCTTTGGGCACATTAATGATTGTGCCCTTTATGTCCTTTATAACAGTATAACAGCACTGAAGCCAGCTATAGGTTATTTTCTTGAAATTTTTCATGCTTCCTTTTAACCCTTTAAGAAAAATGTATCAGTGTGTCACTACTACTAGGACGAAATTTTCCTCTGGAAATCAAAGCACAACAAAAACTCTTTATCAGTTTCCCCATTCTCTTCAGAAATCGGTGGTAGCAGATGCCTTAAACTCTCTCGTGGGTGAAGGGGAAAGGTTGGATTACTGAAAAAACAAGGCAGGCTTCAGAGTGTGGAGGAGGCATTAGGAACTGCTTAGGATCTCAAACCTGCAACACCTTGAACCCATCACCAGCCAGAACCGTGATGGATGGGAGAGGATAAAGGGCAGTCTAGCTGACCCATGATGCCTTCCAGTGCCCTCCAAGAAACAAGAAGAAAAGAGATTCTTATCACTCTGTGAAAGAACAGAGGGGAAAATTATCATTAAAATGCCTTCCTAATAAAACTAACAAACAGGAACTTTTTTTTCCTTTCAAACCCCATTCTCTTATCCCTTCTCTACAAGCTTCAGGATGGCCATGACTGGAAGAATTTCAGTCTTTGAGTGAACCTTTCCTAAGCAGAGGTCACATCCTTCTGCCTAGACTTTAGCTTTATTAGACACTCTTCTTTGAAAACCTCAAGAAAATAAATAATTTTGGGTATATCTTTACAGTCATAAGTACATCGAATCACTATGTAGAATTATGGTAATACACAGAATTAATAAAAGTAATAAAGTTACGCATTTGTGAATGTGAATTCACATCCCACATCAACTGCCAGAGAATCACTGATGAAACATTAATGAGTCACTTTATTCCTCTGTTTGCTTTAGGTCTGGCAATTTTGCTGTCTCTTTGTAAAGTGCTCTAGGATGACGTCAAGTAGTGGAGAAGTTAGGTGTGTTATGGAACCGAGGCAATTACAGACCTTGTAGCAAAGAATTTATAGTACAAAGCTGGCCATTGGAACTTAATTTCCTGTGATTGCTTTCCCCCATAGATACTTGCAGCCATGCATTTTGTGCCTCTCTCGGCCAGCCAAAGAGATTTGCAGAGCTCATGGGAATCTTTAGGAGTCAGATCTCCCCAAAAGTGGCATGATGCTGCCAATGTGCTTTTACATCATCTCTTCCTGGTGGTCATAGGGGCTGGTAGGACAAGGCTGCAAAGCTGAGTGGATCTCAGGTTCAGTGTCCAGCTACAGGGCACCTTGCAGGACCTGAAGTTCGGGAATCAAGAAATGACCTGTGGAAATTCACTTGTTACAGCCCAACAACCTACCCACACACTCTCAGCAGAAAGCTGGGAAATAGAATCTCTTTTTCCCTGTTCTCTGAAAGCTGTATATAGGATTTGGAGCAGGAGGGCTTGGAAACCAATTTTTTTTTTAGAATTAATACGAAGATTCCAAGTATTTTGGGGAGTCATACGTATCTCTGATTCTTTTCTGAATCCTGTGGTGCCAGTCTCAAGGCCAGGAACTGCTGAACAGTGCTGCACCTGTGTCAGGCAGGAGGGATATTAACATAGACACTGTGTCTTTCTTTTGGCTATGGAGCTGCAAATGTTTCCCAAAAGCTGCTGTGATGTCCCAGGCTTTGCCTACCACGAGACATTGCACTACCTCCAAGGAATTGGTTTGAGATGTGAAAAAAAATTCAAGTTACATAGACATGCTGGCAAAAGACTTTTCAATGTAACTAAACCATCAAAACCAGGCTCTTTGGCTTCTGTGCTGTCCATCATCCAGTGCCTTGGCCCAGGCATGACAGCCCCGCTACCTGGGAGAGCTGCTCCAGTGAGCCAGGGCAGAGGGGCTGACATCAGACACTCTAAAAATGTGTGATTTAATAAGTGCCGTGCATCACACGGCTCAGGCCTTTCAAACAGCCTTGCTGCTGAGTGCCCAACACATTGAACTGCCCCAGATCTCTTGTAAATCTTGGCTCTTCTCCTCCAGAGCCTGCCAAGTTCCCATGATCGCTGAAGGAACAGGGGTAGTTTGGAACCTTTCTGCATTTAGGGTTTATTCCTAATCCTGTTGGTTCCTATCTCACAATGACATAGCTTGGATCCCTCAAACATTCCAGTAATTCCTCCCTTTTGAGCAGGCAGCCGAGGCGCTTCCTTGGCAAGCAGGCATCCCACATTCCTGGACTCAATTCCCAAGCTGTCTTGCCCACTCTTCAGGAATGGCTCCCTGCAGGGACTTATTTCCTTAAGGATGAGAGATTTTCATACCCTGGCAACTTTCCCACTTCCTATCATCACATGTATCCTGTGCAAAGAGGGAGCAGAGAAGTGCAGGTTTCTTCTCAGTTGTTTTGAGTGCCCAGACACCTCAGGATGACAAGCAGGTGCTTGCAGAGTGTGTGGTCCCTTGCTCCAAGCTCGGACACTACTGGAGGGTTGCTAGGGGTCCTGGGGAAAACTCTGCTTGAGCTATGACAAAGCAGAGGGAAGAGCCCTGTCAGATGTGACATATTAAACTCAGCTCCCAGCAGTTACCAGCTCTGACAAAGCTGATGCATGAGAGCTCTGCTGCTATGTGAGGATATCACAATTTCTAAGCATCTTTCTACCTCAGGCTCAGGTGAGAGTGTCTGAACATTAAGCTTTTCTCCAGGAACAGTCACCAAAGGGTATCTGGGCTGAATTCACTAATCTCTATGTGGTGTTGTCTTCTACCTTGGTGTCTGCATGTGCAGTCCAGCACAGCAGCACTTTGCATTTCATCATCTCCCCAGGCCTCTCTCTGACTGCCCAGGTGCTGCTCACCTGCTCACTCACATAGCCTAGAGAACTGACACCTGTGAAATACTCTCTCACTGGGACTCTAGCCACTAGTCTCTTTCTGAGCCAAAGGAGCCTGCAAGGAACAGGATTTTTTTCAGGCCTATTTTCCAACACAGATGCACAGAGTTGCATACAAGTTCAACACAAGTTATCGGGCTGGTTATTGCAGGTGACCAGCTGACAGGCTGCATAGTTTAATTTCTGCCTCCAAATACTGCTAGCCACTTGTTTTCTCATTTGCTGTCCCACTGGGCTCCCATGGGTGCTGCCAGCATTTACATATATTTCAGTATGAATTCTAGTTATTTAGGAAAGAAAGAAATTCCTTCCCATTACTGAAAGGCCCGGTGTTAACATGGTGGGGGCTCTGCTTAACTCCTGTTCTACCAAACTTCCTCTACAGGAAACATTTTTGCCTATTCTGCACGAGGTGCCTGTGAGTGTCCAAGCAGCGGAGCCGCAGGTACAGCCCAGCAGTCCAGGGCACAGCCGCGCTACAGCGCTGTCCCCGCTCCAGCCCTGTCCGGCTCCAGCGCTGTCCCCGCTCCAGCGCTGTCCCCGCTCCAACCCTGTCCGGCTCCAGTGCTGTCCCCGCTCCAGCCCTGTCCGGCTCCAGCGCTGTCCCCGTTCCAGCCCTGTCCCGCTCCAGCGCTGCCCCGCTCCAGCCCTGTCCGGCTCCAGCACTGTCCCCTCCGTCGGTGCCCGAGCGCCCGCGGCGGCCGCAGCGCAGCGCACGGAGACACCTGGTGGCGAGCCCTGTGACTACACAGCGTGCCAGAGTCCCCCTGCCCGTCCAGCCCCACCGGGTCAAGAGCCCCAGGCCAAGGCCGAAGGCAAGCAGTGCTGGACCAGCTCTTGTGAACAGTTCAAAAGGCCAAAGCTGTTACCCTGTGCAGTGTAGTGGGTGAGCGAGTGCATGCATCACCCGCAGGAGCACCCAAAGCCCAGCAGCAGCACAGCAAGCTGGGCAGAATGCCAAGGGCAGAAAGATGGTCAAGCCTGCTTGGCCAAAGCAGATGCTGTAGAGTTGGTTTTTGAGAATCTGTCAGTGCTGTAGGAGAGCAGAACACAGACAACCCCGGGACAGCTTTCTGTTCTGCACAGATAGGGTGTAAAAGTACTTTTCCTTCTTAACACTGACAAAAAGAGATGATGCAGGACACTGCATCACAGCTGAGTAGTTCTCCTGTGGAGAACAGGCCATACAGATTTGTACTTCATCAGTATGCATCTGGCCAAAACCCCTGGGACATGCAATTTTTTTCGCAAAAGGGCTGAAGTGATCACCCACTATGTGGCTGGAGACACAGCCTAGTTGCTGCCTACTGGCCATGTGTGCATGTCTGCAGCAGAGCAGAGTTTTCCTGTGAAAATGACAGGCTGGCAACCTACACTTCTGATGCCGAGGCACTGTTGGAAGCTTGCTCTACTTGGGGGCTTTGGTTTCCTTGACTTGAAAACAAAGTAGTAATATATGACCTGCAAAGGTGTCATTACCATAGCAGAGATCTTGGAGGTCCTTGGAAGAGAAGTACTGGAGAAATGCAACCTATTAAAAATGCAGTTTTCTCCTTGCCAATTCTATTCCGCTTCGAGGAAAGGGGCTTTTGCAATGACAGCTGGGATGAGCTGGTTTTGACAAGTCAGGGTACGCAAGTATTGATGGAGGTTTTAAGTGAAACATGACTAAAAGACTACATGGTTTACAGTGCTTTTGCCTTCCATGCCCAAGTGCTTCACCTTTCCTAGAAACAATCAAGGCAGCAGGCACTGAAGTGTCAAGAATCTATACTTGATTTCAGCAGGGTACCAGCAAGTCCAGAAAAGCACAGTTTTTCAGACAAGCTCTTCAGCATATTCTCCCACTGGCCTTCTTGCTGGACAGCCTGGAACTTAGCCAGCCATGTCCTGGCTGATAACCTCTGCTCTTGTAGTTCTCAGGTAGTGAACTTATTAAAAGGCATATTTTCACACCTACTTGCCACTTTCTAGAATTAATGTTTTTCCTGATAAAAATTCTTCTGATTTTATTTTAATTTTTCACTGAGGGTGGGCTTTTCCCCCCAAGGGTGACTGCCACACACACCTCCTCAGGAGCTGCACAAAGCTGCCCAGGGCCAGCTGAAAGGCCAAAGCTGCATGTGTAGATTTTCCCTGCAGTGCTTTAGGGAATGCTGCCTAGACCAGCAGCTCAGGCGGGCTCTGCCTCCCAGACCAGGGGAGAGGAGCTGCAGGAGAGGCTGAGTGCACCGCACCCCTCCTGATGTGCTGCAAAAGCCGGATGCACCAGCTGGTCTCAGGGCTCTGCTGGCAAGTGCTGGCATGCCCTTCAGCCTGCTCACGTGTGTGGGGGAAAGCTTCAGGAAGGTCTCCTGATTTTATAGCATCAGATCACATCTGGGGCCACAACCTGTTCCAGTGGAGTTATGGCAGAAGAGAAAGGAGATTTTGCCAATGTGTTAACTTTTAATTAAATCTTAATGCCTTAATTAAAGCAAGGAGGGCTTAATTAAGGACTTAGCTAAAATTTAATACTTTAATGGGACTAAAGACTTTAATTTATCACCGAGCTGAAGAAGAAAAAAGCATTAAGGCTCACTCTGAGATGCACATACACACACCAGCCAATTATGAAAGAATCCTGAGGTGTCAGGTTCATCCATCAGAGCATGCTGTGCACAAGGGCGAATCTGTGGTTGTTCACATTTCCATGTTACCTGCCTAAAGCATAAGCATAACTTGAGATCATTGTATTAAAAGGCATGTGATACCTTTGTCTCTTTCTAAAGACTCTTTTCTGAGCTGATGAAGTGCTTCCTCTGGGCAGTCCAATTCATGCTGCTGCAGCAGCTCAGGGATGAGGCTGGAGGGGTCCTGGGGCATCTGCAAATGTCCAGGCTCTGAGCCCATGAGCTGCTGCTTCAGGGAAGTGTGTGATTTGAAGATGCCACATCACTGGTACATGGTCCCCAGCTCTGAGGACTGGACAGTCCTGCCCAGCATTATTGCAGTGACAGGAATGCTGCAAGGCATTTGGCTGGCTTTTAAAGGCCGAGTTTTCACGGAGCTCAGAGCTCAGCACCTCCCATCCTCCTCAGATGGGATGTTTGTCAATATTTCTTGTGCCTGGGAAATACGAATCCAAGCCACTACATCTCACTTTCAGCTTTTCAAGCGTGATGTCCTTACACTGTGACACTTGTACCTCACCAATAAGTGGGTTTTAAGGTGCTTCTGATTACAGCTTCTGAAAGATTCCCCACATGCACTGGCCTTTCAAAGGAATAATTTCCAACTATGTGGCTTTTCAAGCTCATAATCCAGTACACCAACTAATACAGTTACCTAGAGAAGATCAGGACTGATGACAAGCACAGAAAAATCTATACTTTTACATTGTGGTTTTGCCCTGTATCATTTTCTGCAACTGATCTTGAAAATCTTCTGAAAGGTCAGTAGGTATCATTGTGATTTTACCAGCAGAGAAGCTGAGGTATGGATGGGGCAGTAAATGACTAATCCAAGATCAGACAGTGACCTCACAGATATTTTGAAGACACTTCCCCACCAGGCAGTGTGCAGCTGCACTCCTTTGAAGGGAATTGGAGCTCAAACAGAACCTTAGGTTCAGAAAACTCAGCCCTTCTCCTGGGTGTAATGTGATACTATGTGGGGCTTGGCATTTTGGTCAGACTGTCATTTCTTCAAACAGAAATCTGCCCAGCCACTGGATAAAGGACACATATGTTTCCTATAACAAGATTGTATGCTATTTTTTATATGCATAGGAAGACTATAATATTTGAGAAGACTCATTATGTGCTAACCATTCATATCTGCAATTCTCTGTGGAGTCACATAGGCCTAATACATTAACTACATCAGACACACAGAGGGCCAAAGCTTCATCTCTGTCCAAGGAGCACAGTACAGCAGGATCAGCAGGTCAGGATGCAGAGACCCCCCTTTGCTTATCTACCTGCCTTCATCAGGAGCAGAGCACTCCCCCAGAAACCTCAGCAACACTCAGGGCAGTTATTTACTGCCAGAGGTGGGAGCACAGCTGGGAGCAATGCAGCAGAGTGTGAGGGTGCGTGTGGCCCAGACACATCTCCTGGGCTGGTTTGCTACAGGGACACCAATATACAGGAACTTTCAGGAGCTCTGGGTGACTTTGCTACCCTCAGGATGTGCATATCCATGTGCTAAGTAGAGACAGTGTTAGGAGGGTGCAAATGTAAAATACTCCCCAAACCATGTTAGCCATTTCTCCCATAAATCAGGAAGATGTGCTGGGTTCCGCCTGCTTGCAATCCTCCCCAGGATGTGAGGAGAACCACTCTCATAGCACACCCTTGCTTGCTGAGTCTGCGTGCTCAGCCTGTGGAGGCAGCTTGGGGGTGAGGGGCTGGGGACTTGCCCCATGCACTAGAAGTAATTATTCTACTTTGATTCTTGCTCATCTCTGGCCCATGAAATCGAGGCCAAACTTTGGAGTGTGTGTGTGTGGGGTGAGGAGATGGAAGCTGGGCCTAAACTGCCTTAACTGGTTCCACAGAGCTGCTGCTTTCCGCAGCGAGCAAGCCAGAACAATGTCATCTCAATACCCCGTGCTAATCTGGGGGAAACTGAGCGTGACCAACTTCACGCATGACAGCCTGGAAGCCAAGCATGGGAGGTCAGCACCAGCCTCGCTCAGAGCTCCCTCGCAGTCAGCCTGGAGAGATGAGGCACACGGACAGGCACATCCCAGCGCCCTGTCACTCTCAGCATCCACTGCCACAGAGCTTGGCCATTGCGCTGAGACCCCAGTCCCCATGCTGGCAGCCTGAGCTTCCAGGGTCTCAGCTACCCACCAAGAAAGGCTGGTGCACGTTTTAGGCGTGCTGTCATTAACAAATGAGGCACAGCACTTGATTAATTCCACAGATTTCTTCCATTAGGAGCCACTACATCATTGCTACGCGAGAGCCTTCCTCCCCTCAGCGCTGACCTTCCTCCCACAGCTCGCCCATTTCCCTTGGCTGTGGAAGTTATTACAGACTGGTTATTTGAAAGACCTGGAAACCAGGGCAGCCGCTGCTTCCTTTCATCTCCAGCTCTGCTGCTCCTCACTCCTTGGCAGTTTGGAAGGATGGTGGAAGTAATTAATGGCTGGGGAGTGGAGGAGGAGGTGCTCCTAAGAGGGGAGTCAAAAATTCCTCTTGACAATGACCACATGTCTGAGGCTCAGCTACTAGTTCACCTGACAGCAATAAGGGCCTAATAGTCATTAGTCACCACTGCAGACACGCTCCATGCACTTCTCCATACTCTTTTTTTTCCATGATGAAGGCTGAAAGTAAAACAGCATCAACCACCCTCATGCTTTCAACAAACTTTTGTCACCTTGCAGAGAAAGACTGGGGAACTGATAGCTCAGAGAGCTTTGTCAGCATCCCCAACTATAGACAGGGAAGGATCTTCAAGCACAGAAATATAGAAAATAAAAAAAGATTTTAAAATGTCAACTAAAATCCACTAGGAAATGAGACAGCTGGGAAGGGACAGAGAATATCCACAGGGAATTCAGGCTGATCAATATGGAAAGTTTGTGTGACCTGATTCCACATGACCTGCAGCTCCCCGTTTACTCTTCTTGTCTTTCTTCCTCAGCAGTGTCTCACATACAACCCTGCCTTTAATTTCTCTCTGCACTTGATCCTGGGTTTATCTAAGGGCTTGCATTCAAAGAACTTTGTTTCTGGGCCATACCATGGCCCAAAAGCAAATGGAGAACTTGGCTCTGCAGCATTATGTTTAGGGCAGTAGAGAGCATGGGTCAGACCCCAGCCCCTGCGTCCCAGCCCCAGGCCTGCCCAGGCTGAGGTGCTGAGGCCAGGAACCTGTGTGCTGCTCTCCCTGCTGCCTTTCCCACCCGCTTACACATGATAGTATCTGAGGTTTTGGCTCACAGTCACCTGTAATTAGAACAAAACTGGCAACTTTCTGATGTTAAACTTCAGATAAAATTGGTTGTGAATGAAAAAATAAAAAAGAACGAGTGTTATAAAGTGAAAATGATATATCTGAGAGCTGATCAGGATCTAGAAGAGCGATGCAGGAATGCTAATGCTCTTCCGTGGAGGATTTGGAGATTACGTTTTGGACTGAGTGCAAAACCAAAACATTTTGAAATGCAGGCAGGCAGGGAGTGCGGCTCTGGATCTTGGCAGCCATCTGCTTGCCAAACTGTCCCACAGCCACAAGTCATGGAGACTCCCTTGGGCTCTGAGCCTGTCCTAGACCTACTAACCACAAGGCCAGTGGCTGAGGTACAGACCCAGCACCTGAGCTGTGCCCACCCCTGGCCTTGGTATTGTCCCCCAGGTGTGCCAGCAAGCTACAAGTGTGCTCAGCGTCAGAGCTCTGCAGAGATCCCTGCCTGGGGCCTTCCACCCTCCCTTCTCTTGGAGCTGCTTCACGGTGTCAACTGGATTTTGGACTCTCAAAAGCCTTCTGGAGCAGAGGCTGCAGCTTTGCTTTTCTGAGAATTCTTCAGTTTTTCTACTTTATAACCCAGCACTCTGCATCACCTATCCCCCTGTATCCCTGCCAGAAAAATTCATCCTGCCATTCCTATTTTTCAATGGGAAAACAAGGGCATAACAAATCACAGTAGTTGGCCCAGGGCCAGATAAAAGATCTGATCTATTGAATCCAGGTCACGCAGTTCTTCAACCAGGGTCTTAATTGCAAGATCATCAATTCCTCCATCCACAGCTGTCCTAAACAAGACTTTTTTCCCAGAAAAGTAGGTAAAAGACTCTTTGGGCCCAGCTGCCTTTCATAAGTATCTTTGCCAAGCTTTTCTGCCCCATTTAAGAGGGCTCAGGCATGGTTTATAAAATATCAGATGGAGAGTTCTGAGATAAAGCCCTTTCTTTTTGTAATGCTCAATACAGTGCGTGATTTGGCTGCAGAGGAAAAGTGTTGCTGTTTGGAAAAGAGTTCTCCTCTTTGCCTGACCTAGACATCAGTCATTATAAATAATTGTCGTATCACTGAGAGAAGAGCAGATCATTTCACTGCTGGAGCAGCCATGCTGTTTTTGAGGAAAACTGCAGTCTCCAAGGAAAGCCACAACGGGCTTGATTGGCGCCCAGCTGCCATGCAGAAGTTAAACCAGATGAGCTGTGTCAGCCCAGTGGAAGGCAAATGCATGGTAGCTGCTCCAAAAGCCTCTCTGCCCCTAGATTTGTCACTGACTGCATTGTTATCTGCAAGGGGGCAGAATCTAATCAGAAACACATTTTTGAGTGAAGGACTGACCTCTGCAGTATCACCAGGAATTTCTGAGGCAGTACAGCTGTGCAAGTGCCTTCCCATCTCTGGGAGGCAGAGTCATGCCCACTTTCATTTCAGTGCTCCAGGCTCTCATGTGGTGCTGAGCAGCATTTCTTTCCATGTTAAATCCATTCACTGTGTTTGGAATACAGCTGTGGAGCACTGAGATGTTTCAGAAGATGGCAACAAGTCAGAGAGGATCAACTGAAAGAATCAAAGACTCTTGTAAGAACCCTTGCCTATCCCAGCATTTCACCATGGTATTTCTACAGTGTTCAATAGTGTGCATTTGGCCACTCACCACTTGTCTTCCACAAAAGCACCTCCTCTTGATTTGAAGAAGCAAGAAACACAAAAACATACATATAACCTTGTTCCAATGATTAATTATTCTCATTGTGAAAAGGGGGGGGGGGCAGGCAAGTGCCTGATTTTATAATTATTTGGCTTCACCTTTCAGCCAATTTCTTGTTCTGCCTTTCCACTCAGATTAAACAGCATTTAGTTCTTGGTATTTTCTTTCTGAAAAGCTGCTCATCTACTGTAGCCAAGTCGCCTCTCAGACTTCATTTTGGAAAGTTTAAGAATTTCACAGTGTTTAGCTTGAAATTGTTTGTGATGTTCCTTGTCCCCTGCTCTTCTGCCACCTCAATTTTTAGTAGTGTGGAGCTAAACCCTAATATGGGCTATAGAGGAAGTCCTAGAATCAGTCCCACCAGTGTAGCCCAGTGTCAGAATCCCCTACTTACTGTTCCATCCTGACTCCTTTTCAGAGGCTGGGGGAAACCCTAGGACCATCCAAGGACACAATTCCTACACTAAAACTATTCTTGTGAAGGCAAAAACTCGCTTTGAGGTCAAGTATACAAGAGCTGTAAAGACTCTGGGCTTGGTCTCCAACAGGAGCAATAGAGGAAATTCTACAGAAGCTACTAACAGCCTCAAAATGTAATTCATTTCCTGCAGAGCATTTTATTAACACTCCTTGAATAGGCACTTTTGAAATGTACAGTACCCACAGGTCTCAGCACTGGAGACCTCTGAAAGCTGGAAGGTGCTGAACACTTTCACATTCTTGGGCATTGCATGCTCTCCATGAAGCCTCCCTAAATGCACTGACTTCAGGCTTTGAGATGGAAACCCTGGAAAGGGTTTGCTGGCATACCAATGCCAGGAGTTTACTATTAATTGCTGATAAAACTTCACAGAATAAGACAGATTATTTCTTTGCTCTGTTTCAGCTTTGTTTTTATGATTACATCAAGTAGTCCTGAAAAGAAATCAAGTGCAAAAATTCGTTATACCAAAACTATAAGGATAATAAAATAACCAGAAAAATAAAATATAGAAGAACAAGACCACTCTGTCAATGCTTTGTTTCCTTGTTTTATTCTAATCTACTTGATTTCCCCCTAAACCTACTCACAAACTTTAGGAGAAAGGATGGATCAGTAATTCTAACAAACATGCCAATTTTCCAGTGATTTGAGGTCACTGTGGGATTGGGGAGCAGATGAGCTGAACACAAGTTTTTTCATCTTATCCTGCAAGTAAAGGCAAGACTCACAATTCTCTTGCATACATAAATCCTATAAGTGCCTGTGCACCTTGTACATAGGATTAAGACCTTTTCAAGGTGAGAAATTGTAGCCACAATGATATGGTTGGGAAGCTGACTCTTCATCTGGCATTGAGACAACTTATTCACAAGCTCCTGTTCTTGACAGCTGGCACTCTGTTAAAAAGCAAGTGGAATATTTTCAAAATACTCCCAAAAGTTAAATCTTCCATTTTAATATTCAAAATAAGAAACACCCCTTCCAAAACACTTGGCACTGCTCCTCTGAAAATCACCAGTCATGTCTGTGCTTATTTTACAACATCTGGCAACTTTCCGTCATGCCCACTGCTGGGTAACAACCTTGGTGACGTTTTGGCAGCTACTACATTATTTGCTCATTTCAATCCCAAGGCTCAGCTGCTGGATTGAAGACCCTGAACAGCAGAGCACTTACCTGCTCTTCATGGTTACTGGGAAACACCTAAAAATGCAAAACAAACATATCCTAAAGGCTCAGATGCTAAAAGGAAGATTATATTTTTAAACTCTTGATTTTTTTGGCCTGCTGCATATGTTTTGATCACTGAGGGTTTTGCAATTATGCAAATGGATGAAGAACCCTCTGAAGCTGGGGCTGAGCTGGAGTTCAGAGGCATACCTGTAATAAAATCCCATGATGACTTAGAAGTGCCACTTCAGGCAAATACCCCTTTCCAAGATAAAGAGCAACACACTATTGCAATATGCTGGGTTCTTCTCATTCTTTTGCCTTCCCGATGTTTGGCACAAGTCCAAATCCCCTCTGTTTTCCACCCACCCATCATACATATTCTGCTAAATATCCTGTCCTCTTGTCTTTTTGGCAAAAAATAAACTATGCACGAGAAAGAATTATGCCTGTGAGGCTCTCATAAAAAAATTCCTGTGAACGATAAATCAAAACAAAATAATAATTATCACCAGCCACAGGACCACATTTATGTTTCTCATATTTTCCTCTTACTTTTTGTAGATTATCAAGTCTACACAAGAGCAAGAGCCAGATTTTCTTAAAGATACTGATACACCAGTAATCTCCAACTCCAATACTGAAGTACACCTTGTCTACAAAAGAATTGTCTAAGCTATTTACAAAAAGGTTAAATTTTTCTCTTAGTATTATAAATGGTACATTTCTGTCCTGGAAACAAGATGCCTTGTTTTTCTTATGGCTAGATAAATCTTCCAGGGTCCCTGTGCTACTCCTGACTTGCATTTAATGAGTAGTTACAAAGTGATTTTTTTTCCTAAGGCTCTCAAAGGCATTGACAGCGACACATAGTCTGTAGATGGGCAAACTGAGGCACAAGGGACTTGCCCAAATTCACAGTATGGCCGTGTGGAGGCAGCTGCCTGATGTCACCTGGTAGATGTCCAGCTGTCACTGGCAAGTCTGGATCACGTTCAGGGGCATTTCGCCCTGGGACCACTGAGCACAGGGAACATCCCCCCATGCAGGAACAGCACCCGGCTCAGAGGTGTTCTCCAGCCGTGCTGGGGCTGAGGAATGCACGAGGGGCTGAGACAGGAGTTTCCCACTCCTGCAGAGAGGGTTGGGCTGTATGAAAATGGGAGGGGCCAGCAAGACCAATTCTCCTCCCTGCTGGCAAAGTGCTGCCCAGTTTTTGGATGCTGGGTTTCAGTGTGACATGGACCAAAAGGACAGAGCAGAGAGGCTTAGAAGGAAATGTTTGCGAAGGAAATGTTCACTAAAGAAATGTTGAAAGAATCAGCATGGTTCAGTCTAGAAAAGAGAAGGAAAAGCAACACTCTACTGTTTTTCCCAGCTTGGCAAAGTACTCCAGTCCCTGAAACAATGTGGAGCTGTGGCAATCAGCACCCAGAGCTAAGGTGTAAACTCATCTTTCCTTCCCCAGCAGCCTTGGAGCTTGAACAGAGCTAAATCCTTCAAAAAGCCCAAGAGCAGATGGAATTAATGTATGAAGCCCCACCAAAATAAACGTTTATGGGACTTTTTCTAATACCTCATGGGAGCTCAGACAGCTATCCAGCCTTTGTGTCAGCACCTATCAGCTTATTGCCACTCCAGCAGGCATCAGGACTTGTGCCTCTGTGTGCTCTTACAACAGCAATTAGGCTCATTAGAGAGCAATTAACACTATTACTTATCAGAAAAGTTCAGAAGTATTTTAAAATTGGTTTGTAAATACATTTGCCCACAGGAAAAAAATACCATCTGCTGGATTTCAGCATTCTTGGAAGTTAACTGCACCTTTTCCTGTGTAAAAACGAAATAATAAAAATCTACATGTAATTCCTAACCAAATCCACTGAGAAGGGGCATTGAAATAATTATTTTTATGAGCTCTTACTGTTAGGATTAAGGAGGAAATTAAGGCAATGGTTTTACCTTAATACCTGAACTTTTGTGTCAATACATTAGCTATGCTAGTGTCAAAGTCCTGACTGCAAAGTGATGCCATGTGCAGAGGTGCAAGCCCAGCCAGACACACCATGGTGTGAGCAGCTACCACAGGTGCTGCGTAAGGATGAACCTCACTCCCCACACAAGTCAAAGTAATCATGTGTAGCAATGCAGTTAACAAAAGATGATTCAAGGCACTGGACATTTCCAGGGAGAAACAGCACAGATCTAAGCTGTGGCTGGGATCCTCTGGTGAGTTTGCCCTGTGAAATGGTGTGGTACAGACACTGGAGAGCACAGAGACACTAACTGTAAGCTGAGGTTCAGAACAGATCAACACCTCCAATGCCTTGATATGTTGCTTGGGTGAGCTAAACACTGTATACAGTCTAGTAAAGCCTGAGGTTTATCAGACTAATGCATGCAGATCGCATCTAAATCCAAGCTGGTTTATATGCAACAACTTTCTCAACCCCACACTATCTTCTCCTACTCATCCAGTTTGCAACTACCACAGTCTAATCCCTCTGGCAGGCACTAAAACCTTAAGTTATAATCAGTGCTCACTGAGGTTTAATACTGAGTATTCACTGAGGTTTAATACTGAGGAGAAAACCAAGCCCTCTGAAAGCACCCGTGGAGGATGGCTGATCATGCATGGGGTGAATAATAAAGAGATGTAGTCTGTAAAAATGAACACCCTGCAAGTTGTGGAGAACAGGCAGTGGGACACTGAGCTGGGATCCAAATGTTATCACTGGAGATCAGCTGATACCACTTGGCAGCATGGGGTGTTTCTGCAAGACAGTGTGTGCTAGGTAAAAATATGTTTGGAGGGTCACAGATCTTATGACCAGGCTGACATCTTATGTCACTTGGGCTAAAGAGCTCATCCTGTGAGTTGTCCACCCAGCCATCTCTGGCAGGGTGTTAGGGGGAAGACTAAGGCACTTGTACCTGGTAAGCTTATTAGTTTTATTTTCATAACTACGGTCTCCCAAATGTAAATGCCAAACAAGCACATCACAGGCCTGGCAACATGAGCCACAATCTTGGAATGTGACTGCATGGTAATGTCAAGAGCAAATTTCTAAACACTCCCCACCCTTCCCTGAGAAATGCAAAGACACAAGCTATTAAATAATCTCTTCATTTTAGCAATTTAGTTGCTGTTTGTACAACGCTTTGAACGTGCACGGTGCCACAGCACAGAAATGCTAAGTGCTGGGTTATTTAGCTGTAAAGCCTGTGATAATCCCTCATTATGAAATAATAATTAATCATCATCATTTTATTCAAGAGCTCCTCACCCCTACCCCCACCCAAGCCCTACAGGCACTGACCAAACTCTCTCCTGTCTGGACAGGACAGGTTGGTTATGGATGCAAAGTTTAGGTATGAACTTACCCAAAGTTCAGGGCCGTGCCTACCTGTGTGTCTCACCCAGCCCAGCGGAGGGACAACACTTCCTAATCTCCAGCTGAGGATCAAAGCTACAGATCCACCCAGCCCAACCATTCCCATCATTCCTACTAGTCCAGAGAGGGAAATTGAGACATTCAAAGGGTAACTGAGGACTTCAGGAGATTGCAACTAAGAGAACTCTCTCTTTTCATGAGGAACAGAGTACCTGACTCAGCTATCTCTGTTTTCTGTATAAAGATGGGGCAGGTCTTCAAGGCCTCCCTCCTGGGGGCAAGGAATATCCTGTTCTTAATGACTGCCCAAAGCAAGGTGCAGGGCACTGTGAGGCTGTTTGGTTTCTAAGCTATCTGTATTAAAAGCGATTTGGCAGTTATAATATTAAAAATTACCACAAAAATATAGTCATGGCTGCTGCAGGCAGAAGACAGAACAGAGCCGGGACATGCGAGAAGCCAGAGGGGACACACTATAGCAACACTGGGTCCTTGAACTGGCCCCCAGCCACTTCCGCCAGCTTTAAAGCCCTGGTGCATTTACAGCCTGGGCAAGCACTCATGAAATGAAGAGGCAACAGACAGGGCTTAATCATCAAAGAGGAAGATGCAGGTGCCTCCTCCTGCTTGGGACCCTGAGCTCTCCCCAGCAGTTAGCAGTGCAAACAGTAAATGTCTGCTGTGAGTGTCACACCTCTTCCTCCCCATGCCACCTCTTAAAAGATCCACAATTCTGACCAGACATGAAGGTGTTGTATTTCTCATGGGAGCTGCTCTGCTTGGTGCAAGATGTTGTTTCAGAGCCAATGTAGATGTTCATGTACTAGCTGAGTGGAGATGTGCATTCCTACATGAGTTTGAAGATTTGTGTCTAAGTGTTCTAAACGATCTTTTACTTGCACAGCACAACCCCCACAGCATTACAGACATCTTTACAGCCAGTAGGTCTCCCACCAACCCTGGTCATCCTGGAAAACCATACCTCAGCCTTCTCCCAAAACTTCACCAAAGAGATGTCTGCAGCTGCTCCCATCTACTTTAAAGCTTTAATAAAACTGAAGTGGAAAACCTTGTGAGACAGTTCCTATTTCATCATGCTGTCTGGGGAGAATCTAAAATTAATGTCCTAGATACCAAAAGCAAGCTTAGGGTGAGCTAATTTACACCTGACTGGCAAACAAACATGAACAAAGTTTCTTGTGCATCCTCCCAGACAGGCAGCACTCACCAAAGCTGCTAGTTTAGCAATTTGTCATTAAACTGAACAGTAAGAGGAATGACTGGGTGGGGATGGCTCCTATGAAGGGTCAATTAGACACAACACTAGCATCAATCCCTTGGTATGAAAAAATAGAGTCCAAAGCCTTGGTCTGCTCTAGTGCAGAACCCTGGAGATGGAACTCAGCTGATTTGGGCTCTTCACCTGTCATAGCTACACAATAGCTCACTGTACCTTGGCTAGGGTTCAGGTTTGCTTTAAGAACTGATTTTCTTATTAAGCTTTTTACTTTTGTAACTAACTTGCTTCCAGCTTTGTAATCAGGCAACTGAACTCCTTTTGATGCAAATTCAATATATTATAATTTTAGGCTAGCTCGGTTTTTAACGTCGAACTCCTCCCCTTTTATGGAGGCACAAAACCTAAATAAATCAGAATTGCTGACATGCCCCTCCTGCAGCTGAGCTAGGAATGATGAGAGCACTGGTGTCAGGCAGCACCAGGTAAAGGGAGACCCCTTAGATGAGGTCACACAGCACTTTCTGTCAGGGAGCAGACACAGCAGACCAACAAAGTGCTCTAGCAATGTACCCCTTACCAGTACCTCTATCTCTTTGAGGCGTTACAGTGAGTTCTTCATGATATTGTGAGAGAAAATACAAACAAAAATATGTGCAGGATGCATTAAATAGCCTGAAACCACTTCAAAGATAGAATATGAAAAGAATTTTTAAGAGGGAGGAATTTGGGGGAGTTTTTGGAAGTATTCTGGACAGATGTATTCTTTAGTTCAGCAACCTTTTCACTATTCTTTTCAATAGCATGGAAGAAAATATAATACCAGCATTGGAAAAAAATTCCAGAAAACCCTGGTAGAGAGTTGGATTAGCTTTTCATTCTTGCAGGAGAAGGTACCCTGAAATTCAGATTATTTAAGCTCTGAGTAGTTCAGTTAATATGAGAAATAAGACTTTCACATCTAAATGTGAGTGGTATTCACAACTGGAACTGAGGGGCCTTCTTCACTGGTCACACTGATAAAATACAGAAGAGGAGATCTTTCTGCAGTAGAGCAGGGCAGCTGTTACCTGTCCATAGATACTGCTGGATACCTTGCCAGTGCTGAAGATCTTGGGTCTGCAGTTTCATAGCAGGTCTCTTCTGCCCTTAAAGTCTCTCTAGTTACATTAGACCAGGGCCAAATCTTGTTCAGAGTTACACTGAATTTAATCCAGAGCAAATCCATGAACCTGTTCAATATGCACTAGCTTTACACCAGCATAAGGAACAATATACTTATGAACCCTCATATTTAGATTTTGACTTTCTCACAGGAAAACAGACCATACCTAAAACAGTCAGACAGCTTTCTTTTCAGGGAGCTGCCTGCTTAGTATTAGTAAGATACTGTCCAGGCTGGGACTGTTGCTCTTTCTCTTTACTCTCTCGCTCTTTCTCTTTACTCTTCAGCAGGTTTCCATTCAAATCAGGTTGTCTGCCCCTTGGCCATGGATATTTCTGCAAAGAATGACTTTCAGATGGGATGACATTTCCAAAGTGCTCTGACCATGCTATTCTGTGGCTGTGACACATTATCAAATACTGACCCAGAGGGAAGGGTTTTTTGGCTGAAAAATGAGATAGAAATAGATCCTTTTGCCTGTGTCACAGCTTCTTGACAGCGAAGATGAAGAAATGGGGTATAGAGGGACACTGAGGAAGAATGATTTCACCACAAAACTTTTCCTCAGCCAAGACTGGCAGTGGATTCACTAAGGAAAAGGAAAGTTTCTAAAGCACACAGCCCTGTTTTCATCCTACAATGGCAGCAAAACTGGATCCAGGTTTGACAACTCAAAGGCCAAAAGACAAGATGGCACAAACAAACCACAGGAGCTGAATCAAGGTCCCACTGGGACCTGACTTTGCCCTCACTTACATGGCTACAAAACCCACACAGCAATGGAATCACATAATTTTAAGGAAAAAAACGGAGCACAAATTTTATATTTGAGAGATTACATTTCCCTCTTTGTTACAAGATTATGATCATGTTATGCCAAGATCCATTATGAACCTTAGTGTTTTCAAAGGCATAATGAAATACTAATCCCAGTGTTTTACCCTCGTATACCCATTGAGTGAACAGCCATTCTCCAAAACTCTCTGGTGCTTACACCATGTCATTGGCATCTCCTTTTTCGAAAAACACTTAAGAAAACAAAATAAAAATCATGCTGTAAGCTTCTTCCCATCAGAAACCTCCAGGATCTTTAACTGCAGAAAGAAAAAAAGCCTTCTCTAGTGCCTGACAGCAAGTTGCATTCTTTGCCGAATGGGAGGTCAAGAGGTGACCTCGCCCCTGCCCAACTTCCTGATCCTCCACGGCTGCCAGCGCCGTGCCTGGGAGCCCTGGGCCGCTCCGAGCTTCCTCGCAGTGCCGGCCGGCACCAAAATGGCCTGACAGGGCTGGAGGGAAAAGGAAGCTGTTTCTATTCCCACAGCCTGTTGTTTGTTTTTAATGGTAAATGGCAGCTCCATCACTGCATCCCACAGGTCCCAGGGAGGGCTGCAGGCTGCGTAGGGACCGTGGGCTCGCGAGCTGCACAGGTGCCACCACAGCTGGGACTCTGCGGGGGTTCAGACAGCGCTGCAACAGCAGCGAGTGCCGGGGAGGGATGAGACATCAGCCTCATGAGACTTACCTCAAGACTCTTTTTGCTTTATACCTGATTTTCTGACTTGCAAATTATACTTCATTCCTAGGATAAAAGTATTTCCACTTACATTTCACTGCAGGGCTGGGGACAAAGAGCACCTTTGCTCAGAGGTTTATTGCCATCCTGAGTTTTCTTTTGGGCCTGAACTGAGAACTACTGCCCAACGGGATACTGCAAGGCCTTCAGGAATAATGGGAACTCCATCGGAGAAGGAACACACATCCAAAGCACATCCTTTGCATGAGACACAAATCCAAGCTCTTTTTTCTAGCTGCAAACATGTCACAGAACTGAGGCAGCAGTTGATCAATGCCCTGTCAGTGTTTGTGTTACAGTGATCCTCATGGACATCTCAGTCCTTTGGCAAGAGAGTTGTAGCACCACAAGAAGAGTCAAGCTCCATCACAAATGTTTTTCTCTGAGCAACCAGGAGCACAGACAGCTCCTTTTGCTTCTGAGGAAATGTCTGTGTGGGTATGCAAGGGAGATATGCAGGAAGCTCAACACCAGATCCAACTTGTCTTTCTCATGTTAATCACTTGTCTGTCATAACACAACAGGAAAATCTCATTGTACAAGCAGGCACTTGGAAGACAAAGGCAGCCACCCATAAGTGAGGCTTAAAATGACTGGCAAGTGCAGAAAATTGTCCTACCTGAGACAATTATGTGCCATTCTGTGAGTGAGCTTGTGGTTCCACTTCTGCGAACCTGGCCTTCAGAAGCATTGCAGACATGCAGCATTTCTTTTGCAAAAACAAACATACTTTGCTAAATATATTTGTGCTGGCTGTATCATCAATTCTTTGAGATTGAAATGCTTGATACTCTTTGGCTTTACAGGGCTAATATTTTATGCATGAGGCTGTAGGAATACTGCTGTCTCATCTGACACACAGGTTCTTGCAAGAACAGTAGGTTCCTCCCAGGTAGCTTCTGCAAATGAAACTTCAGAGGAGGTTTGCACCAGCGCATGTAGCAGTATGGGGGCGCTGTGGCCTGCTTAGTTTTTCCAATCATCACTTGCTGCCATAAAAAAGGAAGAAATGGTGAATATCACAACATTCTTACATTATTGCAAGGCTGCCTGCCTCTGCTCCTCTCTGCAAAGTTTTACTTGTCCCAGGTCTGCCGAGCTCTACCTGGTGCCACACAGTGACAACGCATGCACAGCTGCACTGGCAAGAGAATTCTGTTTTATGGCCACATCCACAGTGGCACTGACTGGTGTTAGATAGGTTATACCCATGTTCCACAGTGAAACTTATTATACACTCACTCATGGCTCTTGCTGTGTGCTTGATGCTGCTCTACACTGCTATTGTACCCTGAGGATTTAAATTGTCAAGGAAAGACAATTCTGCTCTCTATTTTCTTTGCTCTTGTTCTGTGTCTGCTTTACATACTGATGGAGGATTACCCGGGTTTTACCTGCTTGGCAGGCAGCTATTTCACTAAGTACTAACTGTATTGTTCTAAATCTCTCACATTTCTCAACTAAAATTCAATTTACTTTTTTTTTGTCACAAGGACCACATGTCTGATTGTCCTGGGCTCATTCTCCTTTTCTGGTTTTCCTTGTCTTTTCAAAATGAAAAGCTTGTAGAAAAGCTTTAACTGAGCTAATGGAAGTGGAGATTGTTGTTTTTAAGGCAGATGTGTGTCTGAGAGCATTTTGGCACTGTAGAAGGAAAAAAAAATATAGTCAAAGCAAACGCTTCAAAGAAAGTCAGTCTGCTGTCTTTATTCTGCATGCTATACAACAGTTGGTGTTTTGCAATGGCATGGAGCACAATGACCACCTATAATCTTTTCTTTCTCTGCACATCTGCTAAACACACAGCTCACACCCAACAGCTCTTTAGGTCCCTTTGCCTAAGTCACAGGATAGACCCTGGGTGCCCCAACTCTTGCTAAATGGCGATGGGAAGAGACACAAAGAGCAATTGGGATTTCTGGATCATGTGCCATACCAAAGGAATGGTTTGTTGATGGGGGAGGATGACAAGGTGGAAATCTGGAGCTAAGTTCTTGGCCAGGTTGAAGCAGCAGTGGGTAGGCTGCGAAGTCGCAGGGGGACATGAAGAGAATGGGTGCCTGACCAGGGTTCAGTGGCACTGAGGGGCTGGGGAGTGGCAGTCACCCAGCCTGCTCCTGTCCTCTGCAGCTGCCACTGCTGGCTTAGGGGTTTTGTGCTAAAGAACTCAGCTCAGCAGGAAGGGGAAAGGGTGGTGTGGAGGCAACTGCCAGGGCAAAGAGGAGATGAATATTTCATTTGTTACGGGGCCTGAAATAGCTCTTAGCAGCCCTGAGTGCAAGAGTCATGTTGCGAGGTGGGGGGGAGAGGTGGGTGCCAATTTGTCAACAAAGCTGCTTCAGAGTTACACCGAAGATTTATGAGAGTCTGCATGGTCCTTCTAGCAAACAAATCCTGCCCAGGGTCAGTGAGCCTCATGCTCTGGAAGGATAACAGAGCTCAGATGTGTTCACTCAGTCTGGCCTGCTGGAGAGGACTGTTACCTGCACACTTCCAAAGCAGCAACTAAGGCCTTGGAGCTCCAAGGTGTCCTGGAGAGTCACTTCTCCCTGGACATTTAGTTGCAGCTGGCTATTAAGTGCCTTTTAAAATGTCACCCAGAGGGTTAAGAGACAGACCACAGTCTGATAATAGACCTCGGGCAGAGCCAAGACAAAAATCTGACCTAAGGACTATACAGACCCAGCACACTGGGCTCACAAAGAGACACAGCTGTGAGAGGCTACTGCCCACACTTCAATTCACACTGGGGTTTTAATATAAAACATCATTTTTGATCAATCAGTTTTAATGTGTGTCCTAATGGAAGGAACAAGGCACCAACCTGCAGGATGGAAGTCCTAGATTTTGGCCCTGAACCCTTGTTATTTCCAAATCAGAAGGATAAAACTGAAATGAACAAGCCAGCTCAGTGCTGACCTCCTTATAAAACCTGACAGCTACCAGTGACCCAACCCAGCCTTCACAGGCACCCACTTGCTCCCCCGTCCCACCCACTGTACCCAGCTCATCACTGTCCCAGGTGGAACAGTCTACTTGGAGCTTTGGACAGCAGCACAAAAGTCTGGTTGTGCTCCTGCACAGGCTGGAACTGGCTCAGATTATTGGAACAGCTCTAACTCTAAAGTGTGTGAGATGTGTTATCACCCAGGGATACAGATGTAGTTCACTGAATGCATTTAATAAGCTTAGCTAAGACCAGATTGGTTTTAGGACATTTTAAACTGATTAAGCTGGGGCATGTGACATGGCTATGGCTTCAGGTGGAGATGAGACCTTACATGATTATTTTGCCTCTTAAGTCTAACAAGGAACCAAAATTTCCAGGTTGTGAAGCTGATACTGAAGCAATTATGACTGGAATAAATCTGGAATAAACCTGGAAATGCTTTGAAAATAACAACTTATTCTTCAAGGGAAATACTCCTATTGGAGTTCAAATTCAAGGTGGGATTCAGACTCGAAGCTGGATTTCCCAGTCATAGCTTAAGCTCTTAACAGAGCTGAAGTCAGTCAGAGGAAAGGCAAAAAACACTGCTTGGGTGCAGGGCATCCTTCCACCTCAGGAAAACAGACACAGGCAGGGCCTCTTTTGGGAATATTTCAGGAATTAGAGGTAGACACAAATAGTTTTATGACATGATTCCAGAAGAGTTTTTAAACCCCCTGCTTCCTCCTGTAACACAACAGACTTCTGAAACACTGACACTCTTCTTCTTAGCTCAGTCACTGCCGTTCGGGCAAGAGAAAATAGACTGTGTTCTTGGACATGTCTCTGCACTGAGTGAAGGGTGTTCTTTGGAATATCTTGTTCTAACCCACACCTCAAGATTTCCCCCTTCCCCACACTGGATACTAACCTGGGAGAGTGTAACTTTCCCCTGAAAACACCTTTCTCTTAAACACCAGCCTGTGCTGAAGCTGGAGGTCAAGCATGCTCATTCAGCAAACCAGAACGCTGCAAACAACATCCCATCCCCAGCAGAAACACCAAAATCATTATCTTTTAAGGAACAGCCAGCCCTCAGGCTGCAAAGAGGAGGGGGTGAGGGACCCATAACCCTGCACAGCTCCCACTGGAAATTTACTGGCCTCCTGTCTTGTTCTAATAGAGTGAGGTTGGGGGAGAGAAATACCACACATAAATTCGCACAATCAGTCATACAAGGGGGAGAAAAAAAAAACCCACAGTCATCTCCAAGATTTACGAGCCCCCCTGAGCTACAGCACAGAAAAAACAAAGACACACACACATACACACAAGGAGTGAAGGGAAACGTGATCCCACTTGCAGCTTTATTCCTTTATCATGTTCCCTGACAGCAACCTGGGCTCAGGCTGTACAAAGAGGAAGCACACAGAAGGTGTGGCTGTGAACAGCAGAGCAACAGCTCTGGACTAGTAATGTCCACGTTATAAAAGCTTGGCACTGTTCCTTCTGGGTGATCTTGAAGCACCAGAGAAATCCTCCAGTGCCTGTCTGACCTCAGTTAAACTGGAATAAACTGAGTCCTGACATCCCAGTCAATGGAGTCGCTGCAAACTCACCTGGCATAAGCTGGGACTGAAGTATGTTCCATCATTGCTTACATCCCTGGGATGCACCCATTTGGACAAGTGCTATCTGCACTGCCCTTTCAGTTCTTCCACAATTTTTAGAAAAGCTATGGTTTAACAAGGAAGAGATCTGTGGATCCAGATCCTCAAGCGTCTCCTCCTATGTTGGACAACATGGCACACATAGAATTTAGATCCCTTTAAACTCTCAGTTTGGGCATTAAAAAATGAATGCACTAAACAACATCATTTTTTACAAAACCCCCCTTGATTGTGGAATCTCTTCTCTCTCTCAGAGACAGTAAATGTACATCAGTAAATGATACACTTAAAACAATCTAAATCAAGTGAACATGACAAGAGCTTATCATCAATGATCAATCACACTGCTTGTTGCTACATTCCACCCAGCTCCTTACAATATTATATCATCCACGTAGGCTGTGCAGTGACAGGAACATTCCCCTCTTACAGGCGTGTACAGCACCTAACGCACACCTCCAGACCCAGTCCTGGGCTCTGACCACTGAGGAATGATGGCTCTGCTCAACTGCTAGCAGGAGTTAAGAGAGGACCTCTTTGTGTAAATTAATAAATTCAATTAAGATTTCCATGGCCTGGTCATTGTCCTTGAAATCTCCTACGTGTTCCCACCCTTTTGCAGCCCTCTGTTGCTGCTTTCTAACTAGGTTCAAAACCATCGATTTAAAAATTCTAAACATCAGTAAAGCTCAAATCAGAATCAGAATCAGATCTCAGTAGCCTATTTTAACAGCTTCATCTTATAAGTTTAGCTTTAACAACCTCCAGCCAAGGGGTGGTTGGGTACAGTTCACCAAAGCAACATAGGCAGAGGTATGGTGTAAAGAAGCAGCCCAAAAGCACTATTTAATTTTGTCACCACTGGTCCTGACTCCAGCACAGAACCAGTGACTGGTTTACATCTATTTCCCCATTAGTTGACATAGGCAGTTTAATCTGCAACCTGCCCTACCACATCGACTTAAAAGCCAGTGATTCCTTCCCTTTTCAGTCACATCATATGACCATGGCGAAAAGATATATTTGAACAGGTCTCACACCTCAGGGATTATCTGGGCATGTTCCAGTTCAGATGCTTTTTCTGAAGTCAGTCTGTGATTTTTACTTTAGTAGTTCTGCTACAGCCTGAGATAAGTTATAGAGTCTGCAGTCACCGATGCTCAGTCCTTAGGAACACCTGTAGAAGGGGAATGGCAGGTGCAGGTGAGAGAAGCACCTGGACCCACAGACCTGGGGCCCATGTCCCAGGTATGCCATCAGCTGACAGCCACTCAGTGCCAAGTTTTTAAAAATAACATGACTTGGGAGCATGAGCTGTCTTTGTGAAAGTCACTGATGAATTTTGAACTCTAAGATCCAAAGCCTTTCCTAAAAGTCTTGGCTTCTAAAATCCCTAGTAGGACAGATGGATGCAGACTGGCACCAGGAGCATCAAGTAACAAACAACCTGACTGCATTTGGAAACAAGAGTTTCAGCAGAACTGGAATTGGTCCTTAATGACCAATGCTAAAGCCAGAAATTAAAATGATCCTTTTCCTATACTGCCAAATACATAAATTTATGTTCTATCTTTATGATAAGAAAGCAATAGTGCACGAGGTGTTTGGGACTCATTGCTGCATGGCCAGAGATGTGCAGGTCAGCTTCCTTTGAGAAATGGATCCGAGTATGAGCAAGCGGGAGGTGTGCACCAGCCCATGGGATGGTTTTGCTTGGTCTGTAACAGATATTGCCTCAAACAGGATTTCTTCAAGGGGACGAAGCAGGCTGGAAGAGGACCAACACAGCGCCTCAATGGCTGTGAGATGATGTATTTGTGCCTTACCATCACACCTGTTAAGAGCTCAAATGCACTTTGGGAAAAAAGTCCAAACCTCAGTTCAACTAGATCTCATGCAATCCAAATCCTCCACTCTCCCACCTCCCAGAGCTTTTGTGCTGCACTTTCAGTGCAATTACATGCTAAATATCTGTCTGTCAATATGCTGGATCCCCTCAATTTGTATGACATGCTTTAACGCAGGCCTAGCCAAGCCTAATGGAATGACAGCTATGCCCTCCAACCATAGACTGAGCACTGCTGGGAGAGCTTGCCCGGCTCCATGGGGAGCAGGGGAGGGGGAGGACAGAGGAAAACCAAATGTCACCAATTAGCCGCCACATTCGGTCCCCTGGCTCAAAGAGAAGAGATTGGCCACCTTCTCTGTTGTTGACTCTGGATGAAAAACCAGCAAGGGAATGCCATGCTGCGTGTGCTGCCTGGCCCCAGACGGGGACACAGCCTCTGTCATGGGTGGTTTGCCAGCAGGTGTAAACATGGGGAGCCTGTAGTGAACTTTACTGGGCAATGCTGGTTTGCAGCAGCTGAGGGTTAGATCACTCTGTCTTTGCACTGATCCCATATCATGGGTGTTTTAGTCATGCACACCAGGAAAGAGTCAAACCGGAAAAAAAGCAATTCTTTTTGAAAGAAATCCTTAAACTCCCAGGCTAATCTCCCATAATATCGATGAATCTCTCCAAGCTTGTTTTTGTCTTTATGTCCAAAACAGCTGGGAAGGTCCTTAGAAATGACCAAATCCATCACCCTCTAGTAGGAAACGAGAAAAAAGGGCCAGGGAGAACCGCGTAACAACCAGAGAGAATTCTATTTGTCCAAAACCTGGTACAAGGGGAGGGGGAAGATAAAATGTATCCCAACTGCACATTATCAGGAGGGGAACGAAAACCAACTAGAGGGACAAGGCACTAAAAATAATGATTTTTCAGCCAGCAGCCAGACAGGCGTCTAATCCCATCTGAATAGAGACATCACTGGAATAGCACCCATCAGGGTGACTGCTGATGCTGATTCCAGCTGGACAGGTCTCATACAGCCCAATAAACATACCTCAATCCTGTGTTTCTGTTAAACCTTTTCTTTTATTCTTTTTAACTGCTTTCTTCCCTCAAACCTTATTGTCTCTAATGTAACCTAAGAGGGCTTTTTAAAAGCTGTAATGAAAAAAGTTAAATGAAATCCATCTATTATTAACCCTAGCATTTCAAGGGACTGTCCCAGCATTTGATTTTAAATGTGTTTGTAGCTGGGCTATGGGACTGTTCCTTTATGTGATGTTTGACAACTCTATGGTGCAACAGCTCTTTTTTACAGATAAAAACTGTTGACATTTTCCTTTGCAATATCAGAAGTGTTTAATAAACACCTCCACATAACAAATACCAATTCCTTTGCCTGGAATAACAGCTCTGGACAGAGATTCATCTATTCTAAATTTCCCACTCAGTAGGGAAAGTTTGTTTGTTTTAAATCAGTGCAAGAATTTCCTAACTTATATTTATGGAAGAGAAAACAATAAATCAAATTAATACAAGCTATTCTTGCCTCTGGTAGGAGCTGTCAACTTGAGGTCCCAGCCTTCCTCCTAGTTGTTCTTGCAGAAGCCATTGAGCCTCCCTGAACCAAAGGCTATAGAAGGGCTGCATCCTGGATAAATCATGGATGCAATATTTTAGCTGCAGGATTCCTACTCTGCAATGGCTCTGCAAGCAAGACAAACACTGAGTTAGTTGGTGGTGCTAGACCCCTCTAGCTGAGGGCAGCAATGAGCAGCTAGACTCACACTGGGCACGTTCGTCTGTGATGCCAGGCCTGGCCAGCCTGCAAAGGGAGCTCCTCATTTCAAGACTCTCTTCATCCTGGCCTAATGTCCTGTCAAGTAGCTGATGTGTTTTATTGCACATTTCAGCAATGACCGCAACACAAGTGTGCAAATCAGCATCCCAAACAAAGTATGGCAGGGCACCAGCTCAGTCCTCCTGCTCTCATAATCATTTTATAGCCTTGAAACAGAGAGGTCCTGCTGACTAATCACCACAGGGCACCAAGGATGCTCTGCTTTCTGATTTAGTGGTATTTTTCTTGCCTTTTGTTAGTGTTTAACTATGTCTATAAAGAAGTATAAGCAAAACCCCTCTACTTTGCTTTATGACAACAAGAACCACAAAAGACCAACCCAAGGAAACAGCAGCACCTGAGAACTACCATTGCTGCATCTTGTGTCTTCTTCATTTACCCTCTAAAGCTGATTGCCAGATTCTGTTTGTAATTCATTATTCCTTCCCTACGTGGACCTTTTTGCCACGTTAATTCGGAAACTACAAACCACCTGAAAGAACAAAGGTTATGGGGGAAGATTTAATTCTCATGTTCAATGCATTTTGACACTTGAGCAATTTTTCTCCTATCTCAATGGGTACGAAATAAAGACAATCCAGACAAAATTGCCTCAAAATTAAAGTACTCCAAAAAATCAAACTTGAACATAGTTCAAAAGTGCCTAGTAGGCTGCTTTTTGTAGAGGACTGAAATGAAATTCCATTTCCAGGTTTTCCCTGGAGCACTCCAAATCTGGAGCTGTGGCACCATTACTGCATTTTAAGCACACTTGCTGAAATATAGAAAACACCTTTGCTCTTCATGAGTTCAAGCACACTCCAGACTAAATGACTCAGAATGAATACCTGAAGTAATGTCAGCAGAGCCAGATGTTTAGCATTTGCAGAAGTTAGTACAAAACAGCTCAGTCTGTACTTTCCAAATGCTCAGAAGCAAAATATCCCAAAATATTTCCAAACACATCAAAATCAGAAGTTCTTCATATGCTTTGTGCAGAGATTATTTTAAAGTTAGCCATATGGGTTTTTTTTCTAGGCCTGAATAATGATGCAGATCTGATGAGAATTAAGACAGTAAAGGAGCCTATGAAATCCTTTGGCTACACAGCAACAGAGAGGGGGTCTCCAGAGAAGGAAATTTCATCCGTCTGCTTTGCTGACAGGAGAAGGCTCAGCGTGATAAAAGAGATCCTGCCACTTGCTCTGAGAAAGCCCAGCAAAACTCTGCACTGATACATCTCCTCTGACACCTGCTCCAGCTGATCCTTCGCAATTTGACAGGGCTGGAGGGCTGAGGGCTAAAGAGGAGTTGGGCCAGGTCCTGAGAACAAGCGTAACATTTCATGTGTCTGATCTGGCTCTTGACTTTTGCAAAGGCTGAAAATGAAAAAAATCAAAAATTTGGGCACCCATTCTGTCATGTTGCCAAGGCTATGCAACCTATTCTCTGATGTTTATCTCCTACTTGAAGTTCATTTCGCAATACAGTATTGCTAGACACTTTCTTATTTTGCCTTTTTAACATTTTATCTTACAAATCAATCCTTTCAGCTCCCTGTTCCTTATTCTCCTTGAACTTGTATCTGTGCAGGAGAGCACTGCATTGTTTATCCCTCTCTAGTCCTCTGGGGACTTCACTGAAATCTTCACCTTGAGAACATGAAAACATTAACTGCCCCTGGCTCTAGTGCACAGCCAAAAAGCCTTGGAGGTTGCAAGAAACCCGAGGCAATGTTCCAGATGTGTAAGACATCTTTCTCAATTTACATGAAACATATTCACTTGCAAATACTGACAGCACACAAACTCCTGATAATCTACTTGCCACACATCACAGAACACATACACTGGCCATAGCATGACGACATCAGCTAACATAGCTTTTAGAAAGTCTTAGGGAAGAGCTTTCTCTCACAAGGCTGGCTTTGTAGCTGTGTCTCTAGAGCTTTTCCATGAACATTATTGTTTGAGGCTATGCTTTATCTCAGTTATTGACTGGGAGAAGAACAATATAATGGTCTGAACGTCACAGAATTTCTCAGTTTCATGTACTGGCACTGCCTTTCTTTCTGGAGTGAAGGAGTGTTTAGTCTGTTTAGCCTTCCTAACTCATGAAAAGATAAATAAACAGCCACTGGCTGTGTTGTTCTTTCCTCTCTTAAAAATATATCATCCCGATATGTGTTACCTGCTGCAAAACCCAGCCAATTTGCTCTTTGCTTTACAGATAGGATGAAGCACCTTTTCCCAGTGATGAATACCTGAGTCAGACCACATTACCTGCAGTCAGGTTGCAGGTGCCAACCAGCTGCACATCTCCAGCCCCCTTCCCCTGCTGCTCTGGTTTGCCTTTCTGTGAACTGTGCCCAGGGACTGCACAGAAACCAGGGAGAGGGGGGCTGAATGCACTGTTTCCACTCAGAAAGCATAAGCCTTGCACAGCAGCAGCTCCTTTGTGCCTCTCTTCCTGAAGGAGGAGTCTGTGTTTGGCCTCTAGAACTGAGCATGGGCCCAGCTTTATTCCCTAGAAGTGGTGTGAAATTTCCCTATGTTATAATTCAATTCTCATGAAGTGGTGCTATCACAGCAACAAAATATGCTGTCGGTCCATCTGTGTTTACAGTCCATTCTGTAACCACTGAACTTGAGTTTCCTCTGGTAAAAAATTAGTAAGAACAAAAATCAGGAAGGATTACACAGCAACAAACTAATTTAAAAACCCACTCTGATGGCATTTCTTAAAATCTGTGCCAGATGGAAGACTTTCAGCCAAGAGAAAAACTTGGAAAAGTCCCATGTCTTCTGGCTGAACTATGAGCAACTAAGTTTCATTGCACCGACAGGAAAGGCAGTAAGAGGCAGTTCATAAATTACACTCTGCTGCGGCCGTCATGAGTTACCAATTTGTAATTCTGTAGAGAATACACCAAAGCCATGGGCAACACCAACCTGTCCTGAGCTCTCAAACTCCCGTTAAGACAAGACAGTCTCACTCCTAGTGGCACAGGTAAAGCTATAGTGCATGTCTCCTCTCAAGGAAGCACAGCTCAGAGGAACACCAGCCACTCTGAAACCCAGAGCTCCCCTGTGCACAGAGCAGAGTGAGGTTTATGAGCTCACATCATAAGACACATCAAGTCGCATGATTGCAAAGTGGATTTTCACCTGTTTGGCAAAGTGAATCATAAAAGCAGAAGTTTTTAACACTTTAGTTAAGTTTGATCCAATCCCAATTTTTTTTAGTCATTGGTGACTTGCCAAATGAGCAAACATGGAACAGTTCCACAAACCCAGAGCAGTTCACTGCAATTCAGAGGGAGCTTGGAGAAACTGCAAAACCCAAAGGTGTACAAGGCACAGCCCATTCATTCCTCCCTCTTTAGGTGGCATAGAGCATTCCCATACTGAATTTCCTTCATGAAGGAAAGGAGAGAAGGGAGAGAGCTGGTGTCAGGTGAGGATTTCAGGGTCTGGCTCATCAAATTCCAGGAGAATGACCACCCTCGTAACCCAAAACAGCTGCTGTGTTTATAGTAAACATAAATGATAACTGGGTGGCCTTTGAAGCCACCATGTCGAGTCCTGGTAATTATGGACAAGTGGATACAGCAGTGATGATCCAGAGCATTTGTTTAACATTCAGACATAATTAAGGCCATTATCAAATTTCTGCCCCTTCAGCAAAAAGGGGAATGGGGTCAATCGTCTGATACCACAGGCAGAAAAGCAAGGGAAGAGTTTCTTCCCAGAGTAACTCACACTGGATAAAATTCCCGAGTACCACCTGGTGCAGCGGAGGCCTTCGCTCGGACGGAGGCAGGTGATGATGGAAGGCCCCTTGGGCACACCAGCCAAATGGATTCAACACCAGGGCCTCCCACAGAGTTGTCCCAGCCCCTGTCCCTTGGGTCCAGGAGACAGGGTAGTTCAAACACCAAATGCATGTCTTGGAATGTCACTTCTTGAGTGAGGGGAGGGGGCAGTGGCAGCATTACTAATTGCAAGGAGGTATTGCTTGTGTGCACTGGGAAGCACTACCCCCCCAGTGCCACCCCCATCCTGACCCATGGTGACTGGTTTGTGTAGGATGCTCTCCTTTCCCAAACACTCCAGCTTTATGGCAGAGGGAAATACCTAGTTTGCAAAGGGTTAGTCCAAACACCAGAGCTGATGAAAAGGTAACTACACAAGGCCTTTATGGTGGGAAATTGAAATGACCCACAGTGAGAATTATCAAACAAAATCTAACCAAGTATGACAGTGAGAAAGGCTGGAGGGATGGGGCATGAATTTTATCTTTTCAAAGCTAGAGACCTAGTGCTAGGACCCATGTAGCATGTTTATTCCCTAAATAAAACCATATGATTATACTGCATCTAAAAATTCTCCACAAAGCTGGCAGGAGCTGCAAATGCCCAAACTGTCAAAACCACACTTTAGCCACACTTCAGTGAGACCAAAAGCACCATCCACAGATACTAGGGTATCCCAAAGGCCTTTTTCATTGTGACCTCACAGGATTAGCTTTCTTTCCCTCCTCGGAGGGGGAAGACCACAGGTTGGGAAGTGGACTAAGAAGTCGAAATGTGGCTTGGATGACTTGGGTTAACACCCCTGTAGAGCTGCCCTGCACAAACACAACTTGTTGCTGAGCAGTTTAGGTGTGGATCATCATCTATCTCCTCACTTACAGGAGTCCCTGGCACAGATTCATACTGCCAGCAGCACCTCTTGCTCCATCCAAGGGGATGTGGCTTCAGTAGGCCAGAGGGGCTGGAGGGATGGGGTAGCTGTTCCCCCGGGAGCTGCTCCCTAAGGTCAGGGCTGGGGCACAGTGCCAGAGAAGCACTGGGAATGCTCAGAGCTCTCTGCTCAGAGGATAAACAGAGGGCTGAAATCTCTGGGGTTGTTAATCTGTCACCTTTCCCCAGCAGTGAATTAATTTTTTTAATGTGTTTTTAAAAGGAAAGTAAATAAAAAGAAAAAATAGAAGAGATGATAAATGGCGCCCTTTCTATTCCCTTCATCACTGGGCAATACCACCCAGATATCTGGCAGGGACAAAATTTTAAAAGGTTTCCCTGCCTTGCCATCCCCAAGAATCATCTGGATTTACAGAAGCTCTAATAATCTGTGTATCCCAGATTTACTCTCCTCTCCTCTCCCTGCTGCTACAGAAGCTGCAATGGCCCTGCTTTTTCCACTTCATGAAACTCTGGACTGCATGAACAGTGCTGCTCAAGTACAAACCTGATTTAAAACCATGCTAAGCTAGTCCAAAAAGATCCTTAGTTGCCATTGTGCTGCTTGGATTTTCCTACTAAGAAGCTGGAAGAACACATCATATAACCTGAATCTATTCCGTGCAAAACTTGCAGCTGTTAAAACAGCAAACAGTTTCCCAGAGCATGTCTGTCTTTGCTGCAGAAGGGAGTGTGTGAGGCTGCCGGCCGCACTGGGCATTGAATCAGCCTGGGACCCGCGGGACTTGGCCCAACTCTGACCTGCTGTGTGACCTTGACCCTGTTACTCCAATTCTTTGTACCTCTGCTCCCTTTGCAGTACTTCATCTGGCCTCCCTGTTTACCCTGTCAGCTTTCTGTGCTGGGTTTGTCTGCTGCAGCCTTGTGCAGATGACACAGGCAGTGCCCAGTACCATAATATTAACACTTGCTAGCCAGGTTCGGCACAACTCTTCATCATGCAGCAAGGGACTTCTTTCCACAGCCATGAAACATGGTAAGAGCTAGTACAGACTCTGCCATCACCCACAAACACAGACCAAATGACACACAAATCCTGACAACTGTTGTCATCTAAGAATCACTGCTTCCACCTCAGGGAAGGCTTTCTCCTGAAACCCAGTGCCTCTGCAGCCAGGTGCTGTTGGCCTTTTAGATGAGAGGTGCTTGAGGAAGCATATTGCCACAGGGAAAACTGACAGAGTTTCATTCCATTCATCTTTCTTGAAAATCTAACTGAAGCAAAGCACGCACTTGGCAGCATGTAACAGGAGAGGAATATGCTCCAGAGACTACTGGAGTACACACGGTCCTGGTGACACCAGTGGTCTTTGGAACACAGGTCATCTCAGCTGGATTGTCTGCTTTCTTCCTAACACAGCTGCCATTAACGAGGCTGGAGCAAAAGATAAACACCACTTCAGCCCCTGAAAAGAGCACCTTCATGTGTGCACCATCTCTCCAACTGTCAGAGCCAAATGTTTACTTGAGGCTCGAGCCAATTACTGCTGAAGACACACTAACAAGAGCTGTTTCAGTGGGAGACATGCAAATGCATGCTGGGGTTCCTGTGAGGGTGTGAAAGCTGCAGACCATGTGCTGCTCCTCTGAACACACCTGTAATTGCTTCTAGCTCAATATTTACCTTCCTGAAGAGAGCAGTGACCAACCACCCAACAGCACCTGGCTACTGTACAAAGCCCCAGTGGAGCTGCTTCCTCTGTTTTGTGTCAAGGAGGAAGCGGGGGCAGCTAATAATTTCCTCTCTGTACCTGTACCACACAAGTAATCAAACAACTGTTGAAAGTTGGGAAGGGAGGTGTTGGGGCAGGGAGCCGGGGGGAGGGGGGGGGGACGGGGAAGGACCATGTGTTAACCTAACTGATAAGCTTTGCCCAGCCACAGCTCAGCCTGTCTTGAAGGTGGGGTGATGGGCATACGGGTTTGTTCTTAGCGGTTCACCTGCTGCTGGCTTTCAACACTTTTTATTCCGTTGTTTTGTTTACCTTACAGGCCTATTGTCATCACCTCCGTGCTGCGAGGGCGGGCCTCAGGTGCGAGCGGTCCGCGAGTGCTCGAGGTGCAGCCACTGCAGATCGACGGCCACACCGGGAGGGGCTCCCTGCTCCCGCTGCTTGTGAAAATTGCTTCCTTTGCTGATGGTGATAACATCAGGCAAACAAACGCTGTGCGGACTATTGAGCTTGTCTTTCTCCTCGGGACTTGAATTGCGTGGAGCATTCAAAGCAGTATAAATAGACCAAATGTCCAGTAATGAAGCTGGAGCAGACACGAGCAGGTCTGAGTACCACTTGATGACAGGTCCTGTTGTGGGATTATTGGATGAATGGAGGTGCTAAGCATGGTTATTGTTTTCAAGTAAGATTCAAAAAGACTGCTTTCCATCTTTTGAGCTCCCATTTTCAGATATAAAAATCCTGCCCAATAAAGCCCAATATATTTGCACAAGATTTTTGGCCCACTGTCCCAATTACACACCACACAGGCTCCACGCCCAGGAAAAGGCATCCTGCCCAACTCAATTTTGTAAATTTTCTGCAGATTGGGTGTGGGTGGGTGTGTAATTGGGAAGAACCAGAAGATGTGCCAGATTGTTACAAAAGTGCCCAAGAGGGTAAAAACCCCATTCAAGGGTCTGTCTCCAACACACTTATGCGTCCTTAAGAAGGCTTTCAGTAAAATACAGAACACCATCTTTCAGTGTTAATGAATCACCTGCTTCCCTTGAATTTACTCCCAGTGTACTGGCAGAGCACAGCCACAGCCCCCTGTTAGTTATTCTGCTAGACAAATAAGCCAAATTTTATATATAAAATCCACAAACATACATTTTCCTGATCGTTTTAGGAGGTCTTCTCTGTACCTTCTCCAGTATCAGTCTACCTCTTCTGATTATAGGTCAACCAATACTGAACACAGCACGCAAGATGGGATTTCCCAGATCTCCTAGATGGTTTTGACACTAAGACAGTGCACCATCAAGCACAGGCATTCAGCACTGTAGTCATAACCAGTATCTTTAATGGTACCTCCATCACCATTTGAGCTCTTCTCCCCACTGTCCCAGGCACTCTCCCTATTCTGCTCACACAGTACAAGGGTGGCTGGTTCTCAGGCTTCCTGCTCAGAATCCTGCAGCAGCCTAGTCCACAGCTGCTCAGCCACTCAGGGATAGAGATGTGCAGCTGCTGAGCCTCCGAGCCAGCCTCCGAGAGTCCTGACATGGATTTTAGTGGGATTTACTGCACTGAAATGCAGAAAATCTTGTTGCCTTTAGGATTAGCCCCTTCATTTGCACATACAGTAACGTGTGCTGTCTGGGTCCACTTCCTTGCACATGGTGCTCAGTCCTTCAGTTACCACCAAAAGAACTTCTGCTTGCAGGACACTTACAATTTTAATTCCTTCTATCAGCAGTCATTGCAGCTGGGCAGCTTCCAAATGTTCCTGGAGCAAGGACCATCAGGAACATTATCACAGTCAGCCTAGCTTAGGTTAATTTATACTGATTATGAATGATCCCAAGTCATCAAATACAGATTAGTGTTACTACAGTACAGGAGTTTTACAGTTCTCTTGGAACTAAAATGTAGTTATTTCACTAGAAATGTTCTAAGTTTCCATTACAAATGGTAAATAACAAGGCTGGAGCAAGGTGGGCTGAGGAAAGGCTGCCTGGGCAGGAGCAGTGCAGCCCGCAGCCTGCATGGCCCCCAGAGTCTGCTCAGGGAGCACAGCTGCACTGCAGGGTAGCATCCCACAAGAATAACAGATAAACAGACTCACTTCACAAGCCACTGGGCACTATATTTCTTCTAATGAGAACCATCCATTATTCTTCCATCCTCCTCTCTGTGTCACATTAGTGAGAGGTTTTACAAAACAAGTCAGGGGACAGCTTTATTTACTCCCAGCCACACTGCACGGCACCCAGGTCCTTCGGTATTGGTTACACATGACCTCGGGTCTTCCATTATGGGCTAATGTCTGCAGCCCTCTGACCTCCGGAAGTGCTTGAGGAAGAGCTGCAGTAAATCAGAGCAGCACTCAGTCGTGGAGGAAGAAAGTCCCTCCTTATCAATCTGCCAGCGGGAGGGGAAGGACTCTGGCTGGGCTGCTGAAGGGTGATGTGCTCTCAGCTGCTCAGAAACCTCCACAGACAGCAGCAGCCCTTGCACCGCACGCTGCCACCATGGACTGTAAGAGCGAAGGCAGAGCAGGGTGAGCCTGGCTGCGTTCCTCTCTAGCCTGGGCTGGCAGGGGGAATCCCAGACACTCGCTTCAGAGGCCAAGTCCTGTCTATGAAGGTCTCTACTTGGCATGGACAGGCTGTTCTACTGTTTTCCCTTGAAGGATGCCTGGTCTCTGACTCCATGGTAAAGCGAGGGCCAACCCAGCCCTAACCCTAACCCTGCACTAAGGTCTATAATCAATCCTTACCAGTCAGCTTCTCACCAGAGGACATGAGTAGTCTGTGCAGTCTCAGCAAATTCGTCATCATGGATTTAACCCAAGGAAACTGTTAAACACCCTGTGTGGCAGTGCATGAGAAATTACAGGTGGAAGCAATAATTTAACCACAAAACACCACACTTGCAAATCATCACCAGTACAAGCAGTTCTTCCCGTGAGGGTGGAAACAAGCAAATCTGCCACATCCTCTGTGCCGACAGGTGGAGCCCCGGAAGGACACAGGGCAGGAAGAGCATTAGGGAAGGAAGCTCCTATCTCTGCTGGTCCTGCAGTCAGCAGGGGATTTCAAAACTAGTAACAAGTAGCTCTCAGGGAGGCCCAAAGAACACTGGGATGGGACCAGGTAATTCTCTGTTCTGGATGAGCCCTGAAGGGGCGAGGACGAATATCTGTCAGTGAAATGCACAACTTATCCCTTACAATCAAGGCAAGAGGACCTTGGAGAACAAAACATCAAGGTGGCAGTATGACTTTCCTTCCCCCATTCATCTCTTACACAGTTCTAGTCTTCATCTCTTTCTCAGAGCACCTGGATTAGTCAGGTCACAGGAGCTCCCTATCTCAGAGACAATCCTAAACCTCATACAGAAATTTTCTAGAATTTTTTTTTTTTTTTAATTCTGCTGTCCTAGAAACAAATTAAAAAGCAGCTGATCAGCTTGATCAGGTCTGGAGAATGCTTGAAGATCCAACATCCTGTCTCCATCCTTCACCCCTAGAGCAAGAATATTACCCAACATAAAAAGCAAGGGAAGAAAAGGGAACAAAAGGATTTTTAATGTAATGAAATGCGTCATGTGCCTAAAAAGTATTCTGCTATGTCATATACATGCATACACAGATCGCTTTGTATTTGTTTTTTCCTTCTTGCCGGTCTCCAGAACAAACATTGCAATTTTACTCTCCCATAACTGTTTCTTGGCTCCTTCTACACATTCCAGTACAGCAGCATCACTGATTCTCTGCAGGAAGGTCTTACTCCCTCAGCTGATGTAGCTCACTGCCAGACCAGCATTATGCTCTTTGTGTGAGGACGGGTTCTTTGGGGAAAGGCCGGGTGTAACTTCCAGCACAAGGAGAGGCTCCACCCTTCAGGATATAGGGAATACTACCAGAAGGAACACTTTTTTCTGGCTGAGCTTAAGATCCATACAAGATTCTCCAAGAGTGGGGAATCACCTCCTAATGACAACTCATTAGGTCATCTGGAGGGGTTTTTTATGGTTTATGTGCTTTGGGGTTTTTGTATTTTATTGCAAAAGGAAGTTTACAGTGGGGAGGTTTTGCTCAGCTACAGTTAGAGACAGGCCCAGACCAAAACCTCCTAATTACAGAATCCCACATCTTGGAAATGCCTACACATGTATTCACACTTCAGACCAAATTTTCCACTACATAAGGACCAGTAATTGGGGTTTTTTAACATGTAAATATTAAAACCAACCAGCCACACAAACACAGAGGCTGTAGAAGGAACAGCATGTTTCCATACAAACAATACAGAAAAAAATTTTTAAAAGAATCAGCAGCACCCATTGAGATCCTGGGAGCCTGGATTCCTGAAGAGAGCAAATGTGACACCCCTTTTCTCCTCACCTCTGTAACTATTTGCTTGCTGTTTACTTGGTGTTTCAGAAGTACTAAGCCACAAGATCCTGTCCTGTCAATTCTGTCCCATTTCATGCTACAACTGTCCCTCTTCCACATGATGATAACGACTTTGAAATTCACTTGGCATTTCAGCTCCCTTCCTGCTTCTCTCAACAGCTACACAAATGATGTCAACACATACAGAACAATAGTGAATCATGAGCTGATAAGCACAAAGTGCACAGGAGCCTGTTTGCACAGGGTGATCCCCAACAAGAGACTTGTGTGCATTAAAAAATGTATAGAATCACTATTTCTCATGGGACTAAGGGAGCCAGAATTTATTGCTCTGTTCATGCTGAAGGGCCCAGGTGTTGTTAAGCACTGATGCAGATGGATCTTGCAAAACAGAAAGCTAAGCTAGGTAGACCCAAACTGTCTCAAAGAGAAAACTGAACTGTCCCATATGTGTCAGTCATCACAGTCACCAGGGCCGTTACCTTCTGCTGCACCTAAAGGAAGGGGCAGCAGCACAGCCCAGCTCCCCACACAAATACACATTATGTAACATTTACACTACAAGCCAGACTTTCTCAAAGGCATACACTACCAAATTAATGTGTAATGATTGCTTATCACAGTCCTATACTTTCCCTACAAATCTACCCTAGGATAAAACACAACATGTGCTTTTCTTCAGAGGTTTCTTGTCTTGTAGTTACTTCATCTTTTTCAGTGCAAAAGTTGAGTCAAATATTTCTCTTACAAAAAAAAAAAAAAAAAAAAAGGCAAAACATGGCACAAATAGAAACCCAATGTTATTTTTTTGTGGTGCAGACATTTAATGCCAGTTTCATATTGTGGCAGCTTAAAATCCTGTGACTGTCGCCTAAGACACTGAAATAAAATAAAAATTGTGACAAGTGTGTAGTCAGAGAAAAGGATCACCAAGGCAATAAACTCCTGACCCACTGTCTTTGGCAGTGGAGATCCTTGCTTTCACTGCTTCAGCCTATTCTCAGAGTGCTTTTAAAATCGGGCTCATTCAATGACCAGATTTATAGCACAAGTGGAAAAACCATGCCAAGGGTCCCATTGGTCCTGCTCCATAAGCACTGCTTAAAGCCTGCTCCCCCTTTATTTTTTAACTTTTATTTTTTTTAACAAGCAGTTTTCTGTCATGATCACACCTATCTATCAGCCATTAACAGTGAATGGTGGACACTTTACATGGACACTTCAAATACCAGGGCCACATCAGCTCATGCTTCAATTTTACAAGTCTCTAAAATAGGAATAAATGCAACTTGAGTGTGCAAGGAAGCTTTTATACAAATATGAATAAACTGAATTTGAGAGCTTTGAAAATTTGATAGTGCCAGTGAAATCCTGCTACTATGCAGACAACCAGACTTTGCTCCCTTCCATACTAAATCATTTTGAAACCTGTTTGCTGACTGTTTTTATAGTTACTGTAAAGTGAGAGAACTTCCACATTCACACTGCCCCAAGTATTTTTTACCACAGAGAATCTTACTGCAATTAGTCTGGTTTGTAATGGAAAACAGATGAAAGGAGAAATTAAATCAAAACCTTGACTCCTATCAAAGGTGTTTTCATGCCATGCATCCCAAGATGTTTTCCCAAAACCAACAACATTAAATTAAAAGCTCAAATATTTCTACCAGACCAAACAAATGCAGATTAAGCTGAAATTTAAATGGAAAGTGAAAAGATTTTTCCTTCTCCTCACCTGCCAAGTCTTCAAAGTTCAGGGCTCTGTGTTTCTCTCTCAACACTTAGCAGCAGAAACACCTAGAGTTGAGTGGAGAGATTTCCTCCTCACACTGGCATTATTCATTATTTCTGAAGTGTCGACAAATGTCTTCAACACTACACAACGCACACAAACAGAGAGTCCCTGCTCCAACGAATTTACAGTCTGAGGCTGCTGTCTTTGTTCTGTTTTGGTATATCACCACAAATTTCAACAGGGTACCAAGTGAGCCCAATCCACCTTCCACCAGCAGTTTTCCACTGTTTTTAATAGGAGTTGAAACAGCCCTAGTCAGACTAAGCTATAGAATTAGCTATTGCAGGAGAGAGCAGAGTTCTTGGCATGTCTGCAAACAGCAAAAAACCTGATTCTCAACAGTTTTGTTTGAAATTACACGTATATTTGAATGTTTTCACACATAATACATTTTGAGAACTTAAAGAGCTCCCTTTTCACTGTGTCTTTCAACCTCACCAGTGCTACAGATCAAGCAGCAGCAGGCAATTTCTGAACCAAGGCAGGCTGGCAGCTACAGTAACAGCTCCAGCTGGTGGAAGTTGGTGAAAGTTTTGGTTTATTTTGTGCTAAGCTTTCTGCCAGGACATTTCACACACTGGAAGTGTGTATTTTCTCTGACATTTCTGAGAGCCTCCAAGTGTTCCTGCAAATAATCCCACAAATCTATTTCAAACTGAGATTGTGGCAATTTCTGCCTATCCAAACCTCTGCACTGAGTTGTTGTCCATGCCTTTTTCCCAGCTGTACCCTGTGGAAGAGAATGCAGTCACACAGCCCTGTGCACTAACACACACAAAAGGCACATACATCTATTTACACCCAAAAGGCTGTACAAGGATAGCACTAACTGGAGATGTTGTCCTTCTGGCTTGAGCTCCAGCTGGGGCATGGATCCTTGTCAATATTCCTATGTAAACCAGACTGGATTTTAAATGTTGTTATAATTAATTATTGCAGTTCAAGCAGCATTTCAAGCCACAAGTGAAACACATTCCAGCTAAAGGCAGAGGAGACATTACTGGGAAAAGACTGGGAAAAAAGGCATCTCAAACCCACAGCCACCACGTCCTAGTTACTACTGATTCACACCATGCCAAAGCTCAGCACCAGCACAGCCAAATGCCAAATGCCACAGCTCACAACAGCCTGACCCCACCACTCCATAAACCACGCTGAGTTCGGACAAAGACAATGTGAAATGACTGAGAAAACTTCATAGTTCACAGAACATCTTCAAAGTCACATGCCAGCAGAGTCCCCACCCAAAGCCCTCTCCAGCCTACCTGGTGCCATCTTCTGGTAGAGGGGGATCCAAAAGGGCTTTCTTGCTTCCAGCATTTCGCTGACCTGTTCTCCCCTCCAAACAGGACATGGCCAGTAACTGCTGTGAACATCTAGGCAAGATGCCAGGTGTTCCTCTCCTTCTGTCCTCCAGCTTACAAGTGCTTCTTGCCATTTTCCCTGCTTACAACCAGTCTTTTCCTGATTTGCTCATAGATGTCCTCCTCCCTCCAAGATGAGAAGTCCAAGGGGTTTCCATCCTTTTCTTCAACTGCTTTGCTCAGTCATTCAGCCACTGTGGAAAGCAAAAATAAAATCATGAGACTTGTGTGCAATGGAACAGACAACCTGTTTGGCATAAGATGTGAAAGTACACCACAAAAGTTTGCTCTGACGATTCTTATGTTCAGCTCAAACAAATTGCTCTCTGATCCTTTTTAATGGAATTTTTTTTTGTCTGTTTCACTGATATTTCCAAGAGCTCCAAAACAAATGTAGGCATAAACAGCTTTCATCAGCAAGTATTCACTGTACTTATCTGGAAACACTGCTTGGGGATTTAATCAGGTAACTGCTTGTCTATAGTGCATCAAAATACTTAACTTTCTGAACAAAGCTTTTTAGTACTTATTAAAGTTTTAGCTTGTATTAACGTCCATCTTTTGAAAAGCTGTTTAAGTTTCTTGCTGTGATGTAGCATCACCCCATTGATTACACACCTCATGAAGAGCTGACAGGACCAGACACACTGCTCAGCTGTGTTCAGTGTATAATTCAGGATCATCTCTTTCCATCCTAAACGGATCTGTTTATTGTGGAACCACTCTGGGCTACAAGCCTTGGATCAGACTGGTTATTTGGATAAGAGAGGGGTTTTTTGCCACACCTGTCAGATGGAAATGGAGTGTTCCAAGACGCATTAGGTTTAGGTTATTGTGAAAATGGGATCCACTGTGAAGGTCACATGCAAGCTTAGTTTCTGAATGACTACAAAATTTTGGATACCCAGGTTGAAAGCACAAGTCCAAGTTTTATATAGAAGCTGCCTTCAGCTTGAAGGAAATAAGAACTCCCAGGGAATGAAAGGCTAGCTGATTTCCTTTATAAACCCTGAAAAGTCTTTGGGGAGAAGAGACTTGGTCTACACTTTCAACATCTAGAAATAACCTTCTCTTGCTCCCTGTCTCCTACCTTCCACTTGCCCATTTCCCATAAAGGTCATTTCCAAACACAATTGATTTGAAAACTCAGATTATTCTGTTAAAATTGCTGACTGTGTACTTGGCACCCTGAGCCAGATTGGGACAATCCCCTCAGGTCCTTTTTCCAGCTAATTTATAGCAATTTTTGTTGAGACAAGGAGTTATGGTCTGTAAAAGGCTTGCTGTCAGCCTCTCATAAAACCCCAGCACCCTGTCGGAGAGGGGACAGAGCCTGGGAAGAAAGTTTCAGCAGTGATCAGCTGGTTTCCAGATGGGTGGCCTTCTACACGCTGTCCAACCCCATGGGTCCAATAAACCAGCCCCGATTTTGCACTTTAAAAAAACAAAGCTACAAACCCTCCTCTACTCTCCAATAGGGTTTTATAAACACGCTCCCAGTCTCTGTGTCAAATTTATTAGGAAGAAATTCATTCTGCTGTCTCTCTCTTTGCATGCATGTGTTCCGCCCCTTTTGCTCCAGTTTCTCACTTTTACATGGGGTGGAGAGACTTGCATCATGATTTACACGCGTTTGGGTTGTTTTCCCACAAGAAATAAAGAAGGGGCTGAACAAGTCAGAAAGCTGACGGATTGGCCTCCAAGGTATAAAACCACCCACATGAGGCAATGTTTGTTCTCAGTCTGGCATAAATTCTCCTCTTGTTCTGTCCTCTCCACCTTAGCAAACCTCTTAGAAGAGCACATGATTCAAGAGATACAATGCTGATCAGCAGTGCCAATAGTGAGAAAATCAGTTCTGAGCAGGAGAGCATCCTGCCCCTGGAACAGCACTGCCACTGTACCAGTGCTGCTGCTCGGGGGCCTGGTCTGCCCCAGCACACAAACCATGCTACCTGCACCTACAGATCTCCAGTTCCCTTCTAAGTACAGAAGTCTGCACCAGCCTCTAGACAACTATTTATTCAGCTAATGTCTGTCTGTTTACATTAATTGTTGCATGCATAATTTTCCCTGTATTTAGCCCAAATTCCCCTTTTACTTTCAGCTCATTACTTTTACTGGGATTACTGGCTTCAGCAGTGCAAAGATTTCACACTTGGCAGTACCCTGAAGGGAGCCAGAAATGGCTTTTGTCACTCTTTTGCCTGGTAAGTGTCTCAGAGCAATAGTCAGGCTTTGGTCTTTCCTCATAAAGCTGCAACTTCAAAGCCAATTTTATTCTTCTCTAAACTCAGTCCAGAAACATTAGTATTTCTACATACGAACCATCAGGACTGTTCTCTCAACTGTCCTATCAAGATGATGACCCTGATTATAACATACTCAAAGACTTCCAAAAAGTGCAAAAATAGAAAACATAATTGCAGGGAGAGACTGATTGTCTTCACAAAGAGTGAGTAAATGTCATATTTAATCAAGATGTCGAACTAAATTTTTAGGCATCATAAATGTCTGCTCACTAAAACACATAATTACGGATGATCCTGGAATTTGAGTATGTAGGCTTTGTACTGAGGAAATTAGTAGAAACTATGCTAAGGAACAGGCAATTGCAAATATGTGATAATGATAGCACCAATCCCTTAGAGCTCTCTGAAGGATTCACTGTGTGTATGGGTAAGAATGAGCCAGCTGATACTGTGTAAATATATATTTAAAAAAAACAAAACACCCTTTTATGAAGGTCCCCTACAAAAGTTTCATAATGGTGTGAGGAGACAATTGATAACCCCCATCATTTCTCTGATATATCTATTAGAAGAAAAATCCAGATTTGCTTGCCATGACTTGCAACCCCCTGAAGGCTATGACCACCTTCCCATGGACTTCACCATGGCCAGGATTTCACTCTCAGGTATGACTAAACCTTAAAGAAAAACATGTCCCAAGAACAATTACAGCATTTTTCATCAACACAAATCTCATCAACCTCAGCAGCACAATCTTTTTTAGAACAATGAATTTTCAGTGGGAGCCTACAGAAATCTCATGGTGTAGGATCAGGGTTATTACGACTTTTTTAGAGGTATAAAGTTCCCTCATTAGGTGCATTGAAAACCAGAGCTCCTTCGCAAAGAGAGAATGCTTCACATCCACTATTAATACGCTTTCACAGCTGAGGTTCAGGACAGCCACAAAAAGTTAATATCAACCTTTTCTGTGAAGCTCTGCCCATCTGCAGCATTTGGCACTGATTTTAAAGTACAGTAGACTCGAGTTTTCCAGGGAGCAGCCATCATTCCTGTGCTCCCTCTAGAGTGACTACTGGAAGCCTAAAGCATTTAAGCAAAGCTAGATAAAATCAGCAGTGCCCAATGTGGGTTCTTTCTGGTTTCCTGCAAGTAAACAGACATGTTTACAAGGGGCTGTACATTCACATCAATCATAAGGTGACTTTGTTTACAGTAGAGGAATTTCCTGCAGGCTTTTGCTGTCCTGGTTTCTTTCTCTTTGTATTTACTTTTGTTCAAATGCAATTTAAAAAGCCATAGGTACTCCAGCTCAATTCAAAACGTGACACACTGAAATCTGAAGCAGGCCATAATTCATGCCCAGATTTAGTTGTTCTTTTTCTTGTTTGTTTGTTTAAGCTAACACACACCTCTGCATTAAAAAGCCACTTTTCTCTACCCATCCAATTCATCTACACCTGGAAAAAGGCAGCTTTAATTTATCATCCCATAAAGAACTGCTTTTCTCATGAAACCTGCAAAACAGCAGAAGCCCACCTTAAATAGGGATCGGGCTTATAATTCAGGCATCTAGGAGACAGATTCCTCAGAGGAATTAAAAATGTTAGTGAATGCAACTGAAAGACTGGTATTAATAGCACTTGAGCAGCTGGGATTAAGGACTGCTGCCATGAATCAGAGTGAACTATTTCTCCACCACTTCACTGAATAAAAATTTACTTCAGTGGGGATTTAATCTGAAGAAACATTACCGAATTTGGCTGCAAAGTTCAGAACTTGGACAGAGATCCATGTTGGTTGTTCTGAGATACACATATGCTTTGATAAAAAGTCATGAACCAAAAGTTCACTCTGCTTTAGCTATTGGATACAGATAGGAAAAGACTGCAGCAGTGGGGCAGACATCACACCTACTATGATGCCACAGATCCTACAGTTGCTCCATCAGCCCCCTGGTGTGCTCACTCCAGCCTGTCTACCTGAGCTGTTTGCTCTCCATGCTGCTGCACGGTTCAACCACGCTTTAGGTCACTCTGAACTATTATCCCTGAGTGCAAGTACACACTAAGAGGTCAATCACAGGAAGGGCCAGGAAAGGACACTCCTTTAACACCCAGGTTTTAGGAGGCAAGGCACATCCAACCCCCAAAAGCTACAAAAGAGAGATGCACAATAATATGAAGAGCAGAGCCGGAGATTTGCCAAGAAGGAAGTAGATTGGTGTTTATGAGTAGCAGAAGAAGGAAGTCTCTCCTCTGTTTGCTACCGAGAGGCTTGGTTGCACAAATGGGAGCAGGGCCCACATGAATATAAGACTTTTGGAATTTCTTTTCAGTAGTTTCCAATGCACAAGCCATGATTCAGTATAAAAATCAGCCTAGTACAGGCTCTCTTTGTTAGCATCTGTTAGCAAGAATGTCAGCTAATCAATACATTTTTATTGCCAGATAGCTACAGGGCTGGAATAGACACTATTTCTGACATTATTTTCAGTGTTCTTCTTGCACCTCATTTTCCTGGAAGCTGTTTTCCTTCACCTTGTGTGGCATCATTATTCATCTTCACCGATGCTTATCTACCTCCATAGATTTGCAAAAGGCCATCCAAGGAGCTGAGTCCCTCTGGACAGGCTACCAAACTCATGCAGCTAAGTGTCTCTTCCTCACCACTTTATGCTGTCAGACTGTCACCTGCACAGTGGGCTTTGGCTCTTCATGGTGGTGGGGACCATTGTAGGTGACTTGCAATGTCCCTACGGAGCAGTTTCCCTGCTGTAGGTGATAAGAGGGAACAGCCAGGACTTGGCAATGCACAACAAAAAAATCTTCCCAAACCTGTAACCCAATTTACAAGCAGCTCCTCGTACTACATTTGTGTGTCACAGGTGAATAGAGCCATGAGCTATATCTGTTAGCAGCTCCTGCTGCAACCACACACTTCTGCAGAACTATTTGGCACCCTGAAGAATACGTTAGCAAGCCTGGAACTGCCTCCTGGAAACTTCCCAGCCTCTCTGTTTGCTTCTCCAGACAGACACCTCTTCTCCCATTCCAGATATGTGTTTTTCTCTCCCATACACTGGCAGAGCCCTGGGTTCCTCACTGCTTTGTGCTTTTGAGGAATCCTGGCTGCACACACACAGGGCAGAGATAAACTGGCACGTTGATGTTTTTGTGTTCCACAAGTGCTGTGTCCCAGGAGGATGAGCAGCATGGAGAGCAGGACACTCTGAACCAACTGGGGAGCCCTGTACTCGCTTCCTGCTGACCTCTTGGCAAGTCACTCATCTCTCAGGGTCCCGTCCTGCACCTCAGCTATTGAACTGTCTGAAACAGCACCTTACAGGCACAAGCTCCAAGCTATGCCTCTGCTCTGCTTTTCATGTTTCCTTTGATATTATGGCCAAGTCACAATCTTTGAGAAACTGCGTCCCAACCTGGATGGAGGGGTTCTCCTTCAGCAAGGTAAAACATGCAGTGTTGTGACACCACAGGGGACACAGGAGGAGACAACACCAATATTTTTCAAAGTTAGTAAAACCAAGCACGCACCATGCTGTGTCACTTTGCACTAATGCACCTCACCCCATAAATAATAGTTATTGGTGTATGAGCCATAGTCAGCAAAATAAGTACCAAGCATATAGGATATACCACCTCCAAGTTAGTGTCTGAAGGGAGTAAAATTAAGGTAAAATTCATCTACTCTCATTTCAAACCAAGTGAATAAGGCAATATCATTTAAAGGAAAGGGGACACAGACAACTGTACCATGCACACTTTGGGAAACACATCAATATCAACGGTATCTTGGAATAATATAGCTGAGAGAATTATTTTAATTCTGAATACTGTCTTGCCTCAGGACCAGTTTCTATTTGTCCCAAGACATGTTGAAACAATAAAGAACATTTTCGCACCAAGCCCCTGCAAAAAATTTTCTCTTAAGGGTTTAAAAAATTGGCAAAAAGCCTTCTGCAAGAAAACTGGAAATACTCTTTATTGCAAAATCATCACACTCCCTCAAAATGTGTATACAGGTATTGGCAACTTAAAAAACCTCATGTTTAAAACAAGATCCTTTTCTGGTAAATTTTCTTTAATTTTAGGAAGGGACAACATCAAGCAAAACTTCTCAGCATAGTACACAAACAGATGATTTCTGTAAATACTTACACTGATGAAGCATGTGCTGTATTTAACAGGTAGGTTGTGATATGTTTGTTTAGCTGAAGGACAATGAGATTCTGGAGCTTCTACCTGCTAATACAATCCAAAGGATCATCAGGTATTTTGAAGGTTTAGAAATAACCAGGATACCACAATGAACACCCAAGTGTTTGGCATTTGCCTTACATTAACTGACTTAATAAGTCATCAATAAATGTGCATGTACATAAAACTCAGGTGAAGTGATTTAAAATGAAGAGCTACTTTGCATTATGTCTTGCTGCAGCTTTAAATTCTTCAAAAGAAACTGGCTGAAGAAAAGAGGCTTACTCCTGTGAACCTCTTTAGAGCAGTATCTGCCACACAGAAGATACTGAGGGAGAAGAAATACATCCCTAGCATCCCATGTCCCAATATTTTGGATGGAAACACTAGGTGGTAGCCTGAAATTCCTCAGACTTCAGAAGGAAAAATGTGAGTTACATCAAGTTGTTTTTTTTATTACTCTTTTGCTGTAGAGAAGACCATAAGGGCTGTTGAGCAGTATAACAGGGGCACTATGGAATAGCAAAGGGTACAAGGACTTGCTGTGGGTCTCTTTGGCAGTGTCTGCCACAGCAGCTCAGAGCTAGCCAGCAGTGGGAGGAGGAAGAAAATGAATTTCAGTGTCTCAAACAAAAGACCCTGCAGTTATTACCATCCTGAGGCATCCCTGACACAGCACGGGCTCACTGCAGGAAAAGAAAAAGCAGCACAGTGAACTGACTCCCTTTGCATCATATACTCAAAGCCCACACAGAAAACACAGACAAAACCTTGATAGCTTGCAGGCTTCCAGAGGCACCCTGCATGCCAAGAGGAGGGGGTTCATCTGTCCTACAGACAGGTACGGTGTGCACTAGGGATAGGGGTAACAAGGAGGAAAACTTACTGAACTCAAAGCAATGAAGTCACTGAGGAATGGCTTCCTTGTCCTTGCACCCCATGTGAGGATAAATAAAGTTTCTTCCTCCCTTTACTCCCAAGTACCCCAGTAAGCCTGGGTAACTTATTTCATCAGAAAAAGCACACCCTATGCCATGAAGATAAATGAGCTACAACTGGAGGTGTTTTTCATGTTTAAAGCACAGTGGGCAGCAGTAGACACCTAAGTACAGGGTATTTCTCCTCCCTGTAAAAAACAAGGTTTCTACAACTTTTTAAGAAAAGCAGAGGAATCCTCAGCATTCCAATCTCCTTGTCATTGTTCACGGTGAATATTTGCGTAACAAATCCTGCATACCTGAAATTTCCTTACCCAGGCTGTGTGCATGCTCACACCTGACAGCAGTTCTGCTGTATTTGCAGCCATAGAGATTGCTTTGCAAACATCAGAGACACAGCAGCAAATTCAGCTATTGTTCTGTTAGAAGGAATCCAATAAATTCTAATGTAAAAATTAGTAAAGAGTTCTTCCTTTCCCCATTCTGCTACTGATTAAAAGTTGTAACAAGCTTCACAGACCTCCCACCCCTCCCCATCTAGTAAAACCATTTGTGTAATGCAGTGGGGGGTGTGGCATTAAGCATTTGCACTGTCCTTCAGCATCAATTCAGAAAAGTGTTTCAGCATATGATTAAGGTCCTCTGAGTACAACACCAAAGCTGAGCAAATGCCCAAGGACACTGCTGACCCAGCTGTACCAGTGAATCAAGATTTTTACCTGTCAGGCTTTGAATTAGCATCTTGCACCCTGGTCTCAGGGCATGGGCAGCAAACAGAAAGCAGCACTAGGCCAAAGCATAAAAAAATAGTATTAGAGCCAGAAAGGAAACACTTTAGGATTCAAATCACAGGATGAAACATAGGTAGCAAGAGACATCACAGGTAACAGAAAATGTTTTAAAGCCTCCTCAGTATCAAGATAATTGGACCAGATGATCCACTATGGTCCCTTCCAAACCAAATAATTCTGTGATTCTGAGAGAGTGAGAAAAGAAGCTGCTGGTGGCTTGCTCACCTTCTCTCAGGTCTGTGATCCCTGAGCTCAGAAGGAAAACTGGAGTGGAGCAGGGAACAACCAGTCCAGGGTGCTTCTAACCCTCACATCCAGCTGTCCTGCTGCCACACAGACAAGTTGATGTGGCACAAAGGCACAGTGGGGCACAATTCGGAGGCAGTGTTGGACTCCTGGAGGCAGAGGATGATCACTTGTGCTGTGCTGCCAACCACTCCTGGGATCCCCTCCAGAGCTCTGCTTACTCTGTGGGACTAAGAAACTCATGTCTCTGGGCACCCCACACAATTCTCTCTGTGTTTTGGAGTGGTATGCCCTAGGAGAGCACACACCTGCACATACACTTCTCCAGGTGGCATACAGAACAGAAAAGTGGATCTCCACTAGAAAGCAAAAAACCTCCTGGTAATAAACTGTGACTGAAGTGAAATTCTCTTTATGCAAAGCCATGTGATATCCAAAACCAACCCAACTGTCCTTCATTTTGATCTTTACCAGGAATTATTAGCACCCCTCCAGGAGAAAATCCACCTCCTGTATTCTGTTTCCAGCTGGCTCCAATTCACTCATGTTCTAAATGTCCCACTGGATTCTTCTAACATTTTATAAGGTGTCAGCTTAAATTCCTGAAATCCGTGGCCCCAACTAGGGCTATTAGCATACAGTATGAAAAACAATATTTGGGAACAGGAGAGCCAAACTGTGAAAGTGCAGTCTCTAAATATGGCTGCAGCTTCAGAAAGGAGTTTGCAAATGTCCAGAGACTGGGCTGCTCTCATGTAAACCAGGTCACTTTGAATCTCCTGAGCTGATCAGATGTGTTGGAGCTTTAAAGAAGCAGGGAGAAGGGAGATATGGGGAGCTACAAAAAGCCTCCATCTGCAACACTGCCAGTGTACATTTATCTTGAGTATGTCTCCAACAGGAGAAAGACAAAATATATAATATCCTGTGTCTGTTTGGCTCAGGACACAATAAAAAGTGGCAAAATTTCTCTGTATTAATACAGACTATTAGATTTTTTGTCCCAAGAAAATGGAGGATTCCCTGCTATGTAAATGCTTGTTTCTAATAGCAATTGGTCAGCTAAAAGATGGGGGACTGATTGAAGAATTATTTTGTGAAATCTGATGCCTTCTTTTCTGTTGGGTGCCCCTGACGGCCAGCTGGCTGGTACCTTAACTCTCCCCTATCTAAGCATCTTGACAAATGGGTTCTGAAGCAGCTCTAGTCCCTCTGGAGGGGGATTTTCTACAAGAACATGCAGTAATAGGACAAGAGGGAATGGCTCTAAACTGAGAGGGCATGTGTAGATCAGATATTAGAAAAAAATTCTTCCCCAAGAGCGTGATGAGGCACTGGCACAGGCTGCCCTGGAACCTGTGGCTGTCCCATCCCTGGAAGTGGTCAGAGTTAGGTGGGATGGGGCTTGGAGCAACCTGGTCTAGAGAAAGGTGTCCCTGGCTATGGCAGGGGGGTTAGAACCAGATGGTCTTTCAGGCCCAGTCCAACACAAACCTTTCCATGACTCTGTGATAATACATTAGGAAACTTTGTCTCAATTAATATCTCTCCAAATTGGAGGGGAGTGAGAACAGGGAGGAAGTTTTAAGTCTTGGAGAAGATTCAGGTATTACACAATGAGTGTAATACAACAGAGCGAGAACTAGATAAAGCTAATAATAAAGTAATCATTAATAACAAATCTGTCGTACCCTAACAACACATCATCTGCTAGCAGCCTCAGTTTAAAATGCTGTAGGTACAAGCCCCTTCCATATGAAAGATTTTGATTTGTTCTCTCAGTCACCTTCAAATACAGTGGCCCCTGAAACTACCTTATCCCAAAGGAAACCACAACTTTAAAGTGCAAGCCATGAATATCCCCATGGCTACAATGATTCTCAGCAGCATTTGACATTAGTGGCAAGGTCATTTATTCACCAGCTAGTAAGGGATCGTTAGTGACCTATAAGTGCAAGTCTATTACAAACCTGTAGGTCTTAAATGAGCTAACAGCACATACCTCTCCAACCTTTTAGGGTAAGTGTGAAGATGCCTCTTAGATCAGATCCTCAAGATAGCCTGGGGATACTAATGCATTCAGGTTTGAAATTCATGCCAAAACAACCCCAAATAAAAATGTTGTGAAAAAAATCCAGAGTCAGGGTGTTTAGTTGGGAAATGAGAGTGCCAAAACCACTTTTTTTTTGCTAGGAACACAGCTTTCAGAAATTGCAGGCCTATTTAAGGGGTGTATGTGGGACACTGTACAGAAACGCTTTTATTACCAAACAGCAGAGAACTAATAAATGTTTCAAGTAGGATGAACTTAAGTTTATCTCCATTTTTTGTTGTTGTTGGGAGTAACATGATACAGTGATCTTTATGGACACATAATCCCAGAGTATCCTGGATTGCACCTTTATACTCTAGTGTATGGTTATTGATGAGCAGTATTCTTTGTGCAGTTCTTCCCATCTGGGTGCAGAATCTGCACTTGCTATATTTGGAAGCTGAGTAGAAAGCCAGTTGGCATCTCCCCTCCTTGCCCTCACAGGATGCCCCTTTATAGCCCAGCAATCACCAAGCACTAGGTGATACCTTTAACCAGTCACTCATCTTGACTCAAGTGTTTGTAAAGGTTCCCATTTGCCCATTTTCCTCTGTTTCACACCACCACTATTTGAGCTCCCATTAAACTGAACCAAGGGGACATTCAAACATGACAGATCATCTCAGGATACTTTATATTTAGAAATCAGCCTCAGGCTACAACAGTTCCTGAGATTCCTACCTCCCTTCAGACCCCAGCTTATAATGTATACCCTATGAACCACTTTAATATCAAATTAGCACTGCATAGTCCCCAAAAGCCACAGAGAAAAATGAGGCTTCCACTGAGCCAAAAACCCCACAAATGTCAGGAAAACATGGCCCTAACCATAGGTAAAATCCAGTCAGAGTTGTTCTGGTCGTTGGAAAGTTGTTTTCACAAATACTTAGGTCTTCCCTCCACCCCATACATTTTATAATTAGTTGCTTGCTTTTATTTAACAAAATACTTTTCTCTCACACTGCCTTCAAGGTTACACTACTCCGGTATAACGTGAGCTGGCAAAAGATAAACACGAGCTGCCTACAAGACAAATCTAGAGAGGAACACACTCCATAATAAAATCCTCCATTGCATCTGTTCCCTTCACATGAACAACTGCTGCAATCTGGTATTTCTGTTCCAAGATATTTATGTGTTTCATACACCAGTGGGAAGCGATTAGGGAAAGCAGTCCCGACACTGCAAAGTGCTCACCAGCTGAACCGTGCGTGTGTGGGACGATCAGCTGTCAGTCTGAATCCACATGGATTTTGTTACCTGTTGCCCCTGTGCAACACAGTAATCAATATTAAGGGATTACACTCTAAGAACATGAGTGGGGTTCAGTTTTCTCTAAGTGACCCAAGCACATGCTCAACGTGTTTGTATGAGGAGATCAAGTGAAAGATCCATTAGACAATAAAGCAGCACAAGCCCACGTTCCTGTGGGCTGAAATCAAGGGCACATTTTCAAGCACTGAGTAGGCTAAAGAAATTTGATGCCATCTGAAACACCCCTCATCCAGTGTGTGCTGGCTGGATAGAAAATTATTATCTTCTTGTCATTTGTTCCTTGCTAGGCTTTTGCGGCCTCAATAATAAAACAGCAAAGTAACATCCCAGTAAGAAAAACTAAAGTGCCACCCCATGTTTTCTTTATGAAATGCTTCATGTATTTGCCTCCAGTAGCTTTTTCATAGAAGCTAAGGATATTCATGGGGAGAGGCATAGCGAAACAAATCTGTGTCTGGAAAAGTTCATATGCTCCTTACTTGTTGTAACCTGAAGCCATTGCCTTCTTTTTTCTCTCTCTTTTTTTTTTTTCTTTTTTTTTTTAATTACCAGTACATATTTGAGACCTGAGCCAAAATGATAAAAGAAGGAATCCTGCTGTGGCTTTGCTGATTACTTGAACAGGTCCTGGGACAGCAATAAACATGCGTCCTGAAAGCAGAGCATAAGACAATTTCAAATCAGGCCATAAAGCAGGAAAACCAGATGACTGCAGGAAAAAAAAATCCTACTGTAAGTGCATGTGGTGGTCTACTACTGCAGTGTAACCCCAGGTGCTCTGCTAACTCCTTGTGAAGGAAGCTGCAGTGCTCTAAAAACTTTCATGAGCTAAACACGACAACATCCCATGGAAACAGGGAGATAACCTTCACTCTGCAATCTGGTAGAGAGCTGATGTCTGCTCCCACCCCTGTGGGGCTGGGGATTCTGATCCCAGCAAGACCACACGATGCTCCTCCAGGAAGCCATTGATAGCACTGGGACTAAACCTGCAAATCCCAGTCTTTTTCCTAACCAGGAACACAGTCCTTCCTCCAAGATGAAGAAAATAGACAAAGTTAGGTTGATAGGCTAATCTGATGACAGATGCTGTGCTGAATTTCCACATTAGACAGTGATAATAAGGACTTAATAATTTCTCTATTGAATGCACAAGAAGATTAATAATGTATTTCTTTTAGTAAATATTTAAAGCATAGTCACAGTGTCATACCTGAGTACCCAATTTTATGATTTTGTCTCCAAACCCATGACATTATTATTAAGATATCATAACTTGTTGGGTTGTTGTTTCTTTTAAATTTGCCTCCCATTTCTGGCCCTCCCGTCTTGTTTTCCAGCTATTACTTTTTTCCTATGACGAGGTTAGAAACTGCCTTGGTTTTCAAAGGCTGAGATTCCCCATTAATTACATATACGGCTCTGTGAAATAAACCAAATATCTCATAACTTGCCATTTGTAACATGTTTCATGTTCAAAGCACTTAGCAAAAGTCTGTTAATGGGTCCTGCTAGCACTGCTGCATTTGGAGTTAGTGCAGAACGATTGCTCGGAGCAGGACTTGGGACCCTGACAAGGCTCTTTGGAGGATCAGGCCCTAAGCAGGATTTCTCAGGGTCGTTGGAGGACTCATAACTGGGATTACAGTTTTGGATTCTTCTTGTCCCAAAAGCACACTTCTCTTATTAAAGATTTTAGCACTCAAACAGAGCCTTATCACTCCTGAGCATCTGTTTACACAGTCTAGGTAATTTTTGCTTAGTTTGTTACTGACATACACCTCTAGTCAACCCCAGAGTAATAAAGTAGTATACAAAATCAATGAAAACAATTTAAAAAACATTTTTAAATTGAAATACCACACAACTCAGTAAGATCTGGGAAGTAACAAAGCACAAAATGGCAGCTCTTGTTTCCACACTTGCCTTTCTTTCCCATCCACTCACTCAAAATTTTAACAGAAGTGTTTATCTGAAGAAAGAAAACTAAAAGCTACCAGGTAAGAGATGGACACTGGGGATTCAGAGGGCCCTGATCTAGGAACAGGGAAGGTCTCATTACACCTGGAGAGCCCTTTTTCCTTTCACTGCTAAATCCCACTCTTGGGCATCCGTTCTGGAAGGCTTTCTGAGGTTGGTAGTGTTTGCACTGCTTTGAAATGCAAGTCTCCCCGCTTTGTTTGTTTTTGGAATGGTTTGAAAGGGAGGAGCAGACGTCCTTGGCTACTAAAGCTGAGCTTTCCCAAAACACAAGCTGCTGCTCTTTGTTTGCTTCTCGTTAATTAGCTGTGTGTCTAATTAGTGACAGGTTCCCTTTGGCTTTCCTGAAACCAAAGCCGCTCCATGTCAGTAGAGGTCCATCAGGGGACTTGTCAGTGACCGAATGGTTTCCAGCTGCTCTGGGGCTCTCCTCAGGAGCACAGTGCACACACACTGCCACTTACCCCCGAGGGACTGCTGATAGCCCTGACAAAGGAGATACCAGTCCCTCTATCTGCACTGAATCCCTGATTTCAGGCAGGTCCAATCTGTAATATCCTAATCCACATCACATCCTAATTCACATCACATCCTAATTCACTGTGGAGACAGTTTCACAGCAGGATAGGAAACAGGGGCTCATTTTCTAACCCTCTGCTCTAATCCACTTTCCCTTCCCGGTGTTTTGCTCTGACACTTTGGTCAAGATTCACCTCAGTTACTGCAGTCCAATAACACTAAGTTCACCCAAGGGTGAAAACTACTTTTCAGCTGCACAGTGCATCACTCAGCTTTCAGGCACTCACCATAGGATACTGTTATTGCAGTTTGTTTATTTAAACTGAGGTGAGCTTGGCCTATTACCAGCTTTAAATTCACCTTTTTGGGGACTCATTGAAAAATCCCTTCAGCTGTACATGCTGATGTGAGAAAGAGGGAGGACACAGACTTGCACCATCCCAGGGGACTGCTGAGACTGTCTCTCCCCCACGAACACGCTTCCTGCTCTTCTCTGCTCACTTCCCCCCTACAGATTTCCATCAGCAGATCCCTAAAGAGAGAGGAGTTTATTTAATTCCCTACTGATGTCAGATCCTGTTGGTGCCAGAATGATTGATGGGCAAGCACCATGACTGACGGGAAGATGCGCTTTCAATTAGCGCTGTGTGGGCCCCTTCCCTCTCCTGCTCTCTCTCTCCAAGTCCCTCTGGGGCAGTGCCCTCATTGCAGGGTTTCTCTTTGTACCAGAATTCTGTATTCCCTACCCTCTCTTATATCAGCAGCACCATGTTACACAAACATGGCTTATTTTAAACTGGACAAAGCTGAGCATGGAATTGTCTTGGCCATTAAACAACCCCCAAAGCCATCAACCCCCAGGCCACCAGAGAAGACATTTCTCCCAAAAGCCACAGGGTTCCTAGCATTTTATTCAAAACCTCTCTGAAACCCAAGGTCTGTGATACATGGCAGATGACAACTCCAGGGAGTCATGGAGGCAGGAGAAAAAGCATAATCTTTGCATGGTTTTGACTTCTATTTTGCAATAACCACTCTAAGAATGGACTTACTCCATTGGGGAGTACTCCTATGAAATACTATCAAATGCAAGAGAGATGAGGATTCATCCTATTTGTTTTCTTGTTTCTGCAGAACTTGTAATATCTTAGCTCTTGCTCTCATTCTTGGTTAACAAATCCAACCTCTGGCACAGCCATTTGTGCAAACATGATGGCATAAGAACATCAAAAGAGCATTTTGATTTCACTTTTTCAAGGGTGATTTATTTGTGTTTCTTTCCAGGTTGCACTAGAAATAATACAGTTCCCTGGAAATACTTTCCTGCACCAAGATTTTCCATGAAGAACAAACAGTACAATCTAAACATTGACAACCCAGAAGACTGAAACAATTTTCCTGTGTCAGAGTTTTAGCAATAGCTGGATGTTGATGAACAGCAGGTGCCAACAGAAAACATCAGCTCTGAGCTCACATGCTCTTCACCAGCCACCTCCAAAGCATTCAGCAATGTTATATATTTCACTTCCCACAGTTAAGGTGATCTAGTCAGTAACAGTGGTGTGGAGATGAGAGAAATGAGGGCACTAATGAAGAACTACACCATTCTGGGTCAATCGACTCCAGAAACAAAAGCATCGGGCTAAGAGCTGAAGAGATATGTAGAGAGACTTTGCTGATGATGTACTAGAGATATGCACATCTAAGATCTCCTCTACTGATCAAATAAAGCTGTTCGGAGGAACTCATATGACATTAAATCATGGCCAGATAAACTTATCTTAATCTAAATCCCCTGTAATTGGTTCTCTGTGCCCCATCCCTCCACCTGTAAACAGGGTTTGATCATTTCCAGTAGACCTACACAGACCACATTACAAAGCTCACTACTCCCAACCCACTGGCTCTGTACATTTCCAGAAGCGCTGTTGTCTTCTGGAGTTCACAAAGCATCTTGAATTCAATTCTGGAAACACACATCCAGAGCTTGCCTAGAATTTCTATGTAATCAACAAATTTGAGACGAACGCTTCTGTAGTGGCTGGTACAAAGATTCCCTACTTACACAAACTAAACAGTGTGCCAGTATCAATAGCAATTGAATACAGTTACAAAATCATCTATTATTTCCAGCAATGAACCAAATCTTCCTTGTTTTAGACAGGCAACATAACTCAAAGTCAGTAACATTATGCTTGTACTGTTATAGGAAAAACACTCCAGAAGACTGGAAAGAAATAGCTTCTAATAGAGATCCTTTCCCACATTTCCACATAGAAAAAGAAATGCCAAAGAATGTCTCTGCAAAGGCCTTCCAGCTTCTGTTGCTTTTCTCATTCAAGTTAAAAAAATGACACAGTCCACAGAAATGCATGAAAAAGAAATCAAGCACCTGACATCCTTGGTTTAGGATTTAAGTGATGTGTAGAAGCAGATGTGTGAGACTTTCCTGTATGACTCATTGCTCATTATTGGTCAACTACAATTAGGAAAACTACAGGGGAATTAAAATGGGACAGAAAACCATGAAGAAACAAAAGTCAAGATATCAGTCAGCCTAACCCCAACCTCAGTTACAGCATGTGAACCTGGAATAAGTCTGCTAAAATCAGTGCTATTCTTCCAGACTTACATACATGAAACAGACATTAGGAGGTAGTTCTGACAATGAATCAGAAGATGTGCAGTATCATCACCAGGTTCACTGCAGCTGGTATACTGCAACACCTGCCTCTGATAGGGGGATGCTATAAACAGTTGAAGCCTGACAGTCAGAACTGGTTTGGACTCCAAACGTTGAACTTCTTATGGGGATGGCAGGCTTGTCTACACACTGCCTGCTAAGCAGTCTGAAATGAAAAGGGAATCTGGCTTCACTCTCCACTGTTCATCTGTTGCAAAAAGAATTTCCAGGAAAAAAAAAGAAAATATATTTCTTTGCTTTCTATCAACTTCCCCTGCAATTACACATGGCTTAAATCTAGTGCAAAGGAGGGACCAGGGAACAGGGAAATAGGGTTGTCTTTGGAGAAGCAACTTAACTGTGTGCAGTGTGGAGCCAGATCCTACATTAAAAAGGCCATACTACAAGGAGTTCAGCAGGCCATGAAGGAAATAAGAATTTGAGTTCTAACAAAAACAAGGAAATAGGAATGTCTTTTTAGATACCCCATGCTTTCAAAACCAGGGCAAGAAGCCTATAAGGAATACCATTACTGCCAGCCACTGCAGCACGTCTGGCTTCAAAGCTGCCCTTGCAACACCACACTTTTTTTCTCCTGCATCAGGAGAAAAGAGCAGTAAACAGTTCAAGCAGAGCTGTGTTTTGGTCAGATTTGGGAGAGAGTTAGAAAAAGCCAAGTGCAGGCTAAGTAGGGAGTGCTCACAGAGCCAGTACTAACTCTTAAATAGCTTGTCTCTTGATGTAATAGAAATTCACACTGGGAAATGCTGCACCCTGATCCAGAGATGTGTTCCCTGTGAAACACATCCAAGATCACCTATAATATGAAGCAAAGGAAAGGCAGAAAGATCTGATCCAGCCACTGACCCTGCCAACAACATTTGTTTCAGCCACCGCAGCAGAGATGAGCGCAGCACAGTTCTGTCTGTGTGTACGAGCCCCGTGGGCACGAAAGAGGATTCAGAGAATTCTTTTGTGAAGCAGCCCCTTGGCCTATTCTCCCAGTCTGGCTGGCTGGAATGAGCAGCAGGGTGGATGTTGCGGCCGGGGACATTTCTATCCAAGCGTCGGAGAAATCTGCCCCAGAGCAGGACGACGCTTTCCTCGCCCGCTGGCCGGTGGAAGCGGCAGAGCAAGCGCATCCCAAGGACCGTCTCCAGGTTACTGGTGCCCTCTGCCGACCAGCGGGAGCAGGAAGAGCCTGATGGGATAGCCGGGGGAGAAACATCCCAGGCCTTCGTCAGTCTGCATGGAAAGGCCTCAAACAACGTACACACCATCCTTTGCTGTAAGAAGCCCCTCCGCTCTCCCCAGTCTGACTGGGTACCCCACGCAGCAACACATCTGCAAAGGAACGACATGGTCACTGTAAAATCACGTGCATGAGATGACTGAGGTTCAGCAAAGGTATTTAAAAACATCACCAGCATCTGCGGGTTTGTCTTCAAACAGTGACCAGCCCCCTCTGCACACACTGAAGGGCATCAGCCCCTGCAGTCAGGCACCACAACGGGGCAGGGGAAGTGCAGTGTGGCCCAGGAGCACTTTGTTTGTTCTGAGTGAAAGAGGAGATTATCTGAGTGGGGCTAGACAAGTGCCCTGAAGATTCAAGCGGCGTCCAGAGACAGCTGAAAACAAGCCGTACTGCAGCCACTCTGATGGCAAAAGATAAAGGGGCTGATGGCTTAAAGAAAAGGGCTCATTGCACAGGAGAAATGGAGGGTAAATTGGTCTCTTTATTTCCTGCTCATGTCAGTTGGTGATGAATTAGGAAGAAAAGAAGAACCCTGACAAAGAGTTGCCATAAGCCAATCAGCAGGCTGAGAATTTGGGAGGTTCTGGTCTGCAGGGACCCCATGGCTGCCTTGTCACACTTGCCCAGCTGTCTTTGGGCTTGGTGTTTGACTGCAGGGTGGGTGAAGAGGCCGGAGCTGCCTGGACTGCTGCTGTGACTGGCAGAACAGCTTCCCTCCCAAGGCTGATGAAGGGGCTGAGGAGAGAGGAAGAGGAGCTCTTTGCTGAAGTGTACCAGCCTCTTGTGGCAGTGCCAGCCAAGCAAGAGGAGTTGCTGAAACTTCGCCCCTGGCCCATCAGGGTTTTTTACAGGACAGAACGTTGTTCTCTTAGCACAGCTTCAGGAGGAGCAGCACGTGGTTTCATGCCCCACCAGCTCCAAAGAACAAGCAACTGGTTGCTGGCAACCCTTCAGCTCCAGCCTGTCCCTGTACCCAACAGCCCAGGAGCAGCTGGAGCAGGCTCACAGCACCTGCACTAGAGGGTTGTGCAAAACCCCAAAGACACATTACTGTTTGCCACACAGAAAAGGGTCAATCAGCCCTTCCAGATTGATCTGCCACCCTCCAGTTTATGACACATTCAGCCCTTGGCCACACATAGCAATTTTATATTCACTTTGTTTGTTAGGGTGTCACTGGGCTGAAGGAGCCTTTTCCCTGACCTGTCTTGAAGCCAGTCAACCTCAGTAAGAGCCCTACTTCCTCACCTGCCTCAGTGCATGTAAGTGTGCATCATTCACTGCATCCCACACTTTAGATGCCATAGAATAGCACTGGCCTTGGCATCTGCTCTCCAGGCCCAGGAGGTATGCGCTGAAAGACACCTGCTTTCGGGCTGTGGGAACAACCCCCTCAGGTCTCCATTAGAGAAGGTGATGACAGTTGCACTTATACAGGTGACTAGGTTTCACCCATAAGAGACAGGTAGAAGGATGCTTTAACGAAGGGCACACCAAAGAAATGCACCTTCTCTTGGCTAACCCCTGCCCTCCTGGTCCTTGCCATCCACAGTGAGCTAAGGGTGTTCCCTGAGGTAGAGCAACCAGTTCTGGTGGCAAAAGCTTGGCTCAGAGCAAGAGCCAGAATTTGCAATAAACTGTTCTTTATAAAAGCCCTTTCCCGCATGTTTTCCCTTTGGTGGCACTGCAGCACCTCCCCTTCCCAGGTGCCCTCTCCTGGACTGGACCTCAATTAACTCACAGCCTCAGGCTATAAATCAAGTCAATAAAAGGGGCTGTAAAATAAACATGAACAGATCTTCCCCTTTCCATTCAAACGTACTGAAGTGGCAAAGCCTTTTTCCAGGCAGAGCTTAGACACCCTGTACTTCACTGGCCTCACAAGAGGGAATCCAATGTGCTCATACATTAATAGAGGCGACCCGGTCACTGGGATGCAGGCAGTGCTAGCAAGTGCCCCATGGCTTGGAGGTCAGCCTCAGGTCGCTTATTCAGAATTTCCATGGGGTGGACAGTTCTAATTTACAGCTCACAAGAGTTGGAAAATAGTTTAGAGAAGGAGGTTAAATAAGCAATGTTGTTGGGTTTTATTAAAAGGCCTGGCCTACCAGAACATAAAAGCATACATTTCATCCAGCAGACCTACCTGACACCTCAAATAAGGAAGAAAAGTAGATCTTCAGCACTGGAGCCAAAATCTGCTCCAAGGGATGCCCAGGAGGTCAGTAAAGTTGGCTGCATGACACTGTCAACACAAAGGACTAAATTCTGCTGTCAAAGCAGCAGCCATGAGAACTGTGACCTTTTCTAATAATTTGCAAAGAAAGAGAACAGAGGATATATAAACTATTGTTATTTGTAGTGCTCCAGTGTCTAAAGCTTCCAGCTGGAAACAGGGCCACAGCATGCCAGGTGCTGTAAGCCAAAGTGAGAGAGACACCCTGCTTTGCAGTAGTGGAATCCCTGTAGGCAAGAGGGGGTAAGAAGATAAAGCAAGGAGAACAGAGCTTTGGCCTCGTTCTCCTGATCTGTCCAAGGCCCTGTATACCCTCACTGGGCAATACAGCAGGATAACCCTTCAAAGGCTGTTGGGAACAGTCTTTTAAAATAAAATGACCCCACTTAGGGCAAGTTCTGCCTTTCAAACAACTCTCCACGCTGTCCAGCAGCACAGTAGCCTCACTCATCTGGTCTGCAGAAAAGAAACCAGGGTTATTACTCCAAATCACTGCCAGTTCCTTCCATGCTCCAGAGCCTGCATCAAACATTTTTATAGCCTTAAATGCCATATGGAACCTTGAAATACATTATCCACCTTCCTTATAGCCTTAAAAGCCATATGGAACCTTGAAATACATTATCCACCTTCCTGGGTCAAAACCAGCAAAGCAACAGTAACTCCCCAAATCTTTGCACTACCACACCCTTTGGAAATCATCCATCTCCCTTGTAGCTCATAATCCAGCTCCAGGGAGGGTCTAACTCATAAGAAGACTGTTTGCTCGGAGCTAAATCTTCTGCACATTATCGTTAAGAAATGGATGAGGCAACTGCAGCCTGTTTGCATTAGCAGAGGGTCAAAAGCCTATTCAGAACTGAGCTGCTCCTTGCATTAGGGAGTCACCATATGTGCACACACCCACAGTGGAATGAGAAGGGTTAAAATCCCTAGGTCTGTCCTTTTGTGGCCACTCTTTCTGTGTTATTGTTGGTTCGAAAAGAAGTGCTCATTCAGAGAAGCAGGTGAGACATCTTTAGAGTCATGAGATGGATCAGAAGATACAGAGAAAAAAAGAGTTCAAGAGATAGAAGAAAAAGCTGAAGGGGACTGAAATCTTCATTCAAGTCTTTGTCTCTCCTCTATAAATGGAGAACTGTGACAATGCTCCTGTAGTTTGTCCAGTTAATTATAGAACAATACAAGGACCTGGGCTGTGATGGATTGGTGATTTACAAGATAGGAGTGTGAGAGCCGAGAATGTCAATTACACGAGCGCTTCCACACTGCCTATGTGACAGTGTTTGACTAAGGAACAGAATCCCTCCTATCTGCCTTCCCCTGATGATAAAAGCTGAATGCCTCACAGGCCCAGGTAAACAACAGAGTTTGGCTTCACTCAATCTGGATGGGATGCCCGTTATCCTTCCCCCCACCCAGTCCTGGAGGGGCACCTAGGGAGAAGGTGCAGCACTGGCAACTGCTCACCTTTCCTGCAGGGAGTGGATGCCCAGGACCAAGATAAGAATCACTGGAGTAAAGCCACAGACAGTGGACAATGGCAGGGCTTGGGCCACAAAGCCATCCATCACCTGGGAAACAAAGCTGTTGTCAGCAGGGGCGGCTGCATCCTCCAGGCATGTCAGTTGTCGAGTGAGTTGGATGACAGGCGCATCAAGGACTGAGGAGGCCTCCAGGGAGATGCCAGGAGGAGAAGAAAGACCATACAGTGATTGTTGCTACTCTGCACCAGTGCCAGGAAAGGCCACACTGCTTCACAGATTCTTCCAGGTGAAGAGAGCATAAATCTCTTGGTATCAGGTGTGATTTTTCTTAACGGAAGTATTTCTCCAGTAGCTGAGGATGTCACACTTTTCCTTGCCACAAGAGAGTATTGTAACTGCACAAATTAAGGCCTTTCATATTTTCCGTCCAAAAAATCAAGGCTCAAAATACTCAGGGAATTTTTTTTTTCTCTTTTCTGAATAGTGTGAACTTTTCCCTATAGTCTGTGAGTACCCTTACACGAATCCCCACCTGCCTACAGGTCTGATACAAGTTTGCTCCAGCTATCCCATCATAAAATAGAGGAACAGTGGAGAGCAGTGATGGCTCCACAGAGGGGTTGCAAGGGAAGGGAGCTGTAAGGTGGTATACACATCTCCTTCACATTTCATGCATATCCCACACCATTACTTGGGGCTTGCCTGAGGAACAGTTTATCTGATGAGCTCCTTCAATGATTAGTCTTATTTCAGACTAACAAAGTAGCTCAGTTTGACTTCCAGACTCACTCATGCCTAATTGCCACACGTAGACAAGCCCTTGCACAAGTAGCTTGGTGTATCTGTAGTTCCACCAAATGATCCACCTTGAAGGAATAAGCAAATTTCCAGCAGGTCTGTCTTCCACATGAAAGTGATATAAGAAGAGTCTTTCTGAGTTCAGTACTGGCCAGAGGACAAGAATGAAACACATGTTTCTGATCATTTCAGAAGCTCCAAAAGAAGTCTGGTTCAGAGAATGGGCAAGAGTTCGAAGGGGAAGAGGGGAAACATGTGTCCTGTTTGAAGTGCAAGGTCTCATTTTTTTATTAAGCCATCTTAGCCACTCTTAACACATGCATGTGAAGTGTCAGCCCAGGGCAACGTGCAGAGTAGTTCATGATGCACATATTAGAAGTTAAGACATCCCAGAGCTTGGAAACTGCTGAATTCAGCAATGTGATCTGAGCTCATTGTAAAGAAAGATTAAAATGAAGATGAGAGTCTGAACTTGGACTTACAAGTACCAGGGCTTAGAACATCTCAAATTATAGGCTGGTCTCTCTCCTTTCTTTCTCCTTGTTGCAGCTCCTGGGACTTGCCTTCTCTGTGTCATGTTCGGTGACTTTTTGCTTATTTTTCTGCAGTCGGGAGAGATGCCACAAACCTGGAGCTGGGCCCTTCCACCCATTAATCAAAAGCTACAAGTGCTCTGCAGGGAGACAAAACCTCTGTGTGTTTTCTCTGATATTTCTGGAGCAAGGCATGGAGGGCAGGGGGCTGGGCCAAGGACCCCTAGTTAGATTAACATTTTATTCAGAGACCTATTAATCAAAGTCAGAAGTGGCGTGAAGCAGCACCAAGGGAAAAAAATAGCTGGACAATCAGGGCCCTTTCAAAAAAAACCCCAACCAACCACCCAACAAAAAAAACCCCCTCAGCTTTCCTGATTTACTGCAACTCACTCACAGAACTAGGTGGGAAAGGGGGAATTTGCAGCCTCTATCCAAACAGGACTGGACCATGCAGGTAAATTCTGGCTTTTTTCACTTTAAGCAAACAACTCGCTGTATCCTGCCCTCAGCACCAGTCAAAAGGTCCCTATCTTTCTTTCTCCAGAGCATAACATGCTTTCATGCAAGCTTATACTTTTTAATTATTCTTTTTGGAAGACCGCACAATTACACTCCTTTTTCTTACAAGGAAAGACAGGCACAGTTAACGGGAACAGGTCTGGCCAGCGTTCTGCAGGGCGTTTTGGGGAGGAGATAAATGACCTTAACAGCACGACATGGATGGGAGTCAGATACTTACGTGCTGGGAGCCTGAACAACACCGTGTTTGTTCCCTCTGGCACCAGCACTAACTCATCGTGAGACGAAGCACAGGGACACAGGTGGTACAAGCCTGAAAACACAGAGATGCACTGGGCACAGTGCAAAAGGGGTACTTTGTTTTAAGACGGAGATCAGCCAGGGAAGAATTCAACCCTCAACTCTACAGTTTGCCTCAAGAGCAGTCACTGAAGCTCTGCATGTCTCAGTGAGAGTCCCGTCCATCCTTGACTTCTGTCTCCTCAGGCTGTAGGAGGATGGTACCTCAAGGACCCCTGAAACCTCAAGGCACAGAAGGGAATTGGGCCCCATGACCCCAAAGGGTGATGGCATTAAGAACACTATCCTGTAGGGGCTCAACCACTAGAACCACATAAATTAAACAGTTCCCAGAGAAAAACCTTGTGCTTTCCTATGAAAGTGGGGCAAGCCTCCTGGAAGACAGAGGGCAAGGACTAAGCCGGACAGCAAAAGTATGACCAGTCATGTGAAGCAGTTTGTGGGAAACTATGGCAGCTGCCTTATACAAAGACAGCTTTCCCAAAAGGAAGAGGAGATGGGGGAAACTGTATGCATGCATTCTCTGCCCAGGAAAAACCAAGGCATCTCCAGCAGCTTTGGGTTGGTTTTCTCCCATGGCAAGTTCCTGGCAGCTGATGACAGCAAGCAAACTTAGGGAACTTGATCCCTTCTCTCTTCCTCAGGCTTCTACCCCTTCCAATCCCAAAACACAAATATATGGAGGAAGAAACAGATTTTTCCTGTACAGATACACAAGACGCCAGGCAAAGAGAGGCTTGTGGAATGCACAGCCCAATGGATCTAGTTTCCCAGAAAGACTGGCCTAGCCTTAGCAGAGGGTTAATTAACTCTGGCAGCTCAGGGCTGGAAAATGTCCACTTCATGCACTGGAGTGCCTGGCCACGGGTGAAGAGAGGGCCAGGCAAACCATAGGGGCAAAGGTCCATCTGCAAACACGTATAAAAAGCTTGGCTGGGCTTGTGCCTGGGTCCTGTGGGAGGAACACAAGAAAGATTTAGCCAATTTATATAGCCAGTGTAGGGTTTTGTGGGTGCAAGGGGAGAACAACAAAACCACAAAAGAGCTAGAAAAACACAGCCATGCCAAACGTAGGTGGAGATGCATTATCGTATGAGGCAGGCGTGCACTCTGCCCTCCCCTCTCTGGGCATCACAAGTGTCTTTGTACCTCAGCCTCCAGAAGAAATGGTTTAGGGCTTGATGGGGCTTAGAGGCACATTCCTCAGTGGGTGTTGGGGTTCACAAGTAGGGAAGCCAAGTGCATCACTGCGGCATAACAAAGAAATGAAGTTACTCCAAGGCCATGCAGACCTGATGAAAGCAGGATTTGGCTTCCCTTGCACACTGAAAGAGGACACTGTCCCGTATCTCTGTGCACGTTTGAGTGAAATGTGTTCAAGACAGGAGACCTCTGTTCCCACTGCTAGTTTTGCACACTGCCAGACTGCAGGATACATTTCATGGCCAACAAGAGCTAAGTCAGAGAGATCTTTTCCCAGTGTAGCAGCTCCCAGCTACACATGAAAAAATGCCCTTGTTTCATGTTACTCCTCTAGCACCTAGGATCTCTCTAGGACCTGAGTACTTTGAGAAGACTCCTGGCAGCAGCTGCCTATGTAAGCCCAGGGTCTGGAGACAGACACTGCTTCCCAGACCCTGATGTCAACCTGTAACACCAACTTTTCCATCCTCTCACATACTGAAACCTAGAGGGAGCTTGGCAGTTAGCTTAACCATGAAGAACAAGAGAGCATGGTGCCTCTTCTCCAGTGTGCCAGTTACTGAGAAGGAAGCAAGGAAGAGCTATGTGCAAAAGATACACCTTGGGCTGCGCATTCTTCCCTCTCACTTCTGAGCAAGGTGGTGCAAAATGCAGGGGTGTTCAGTCCCAGCTTTGCTGCTGATGTGTTCTGGGAGAGCAGGCTCTCTTCCCCTGCTTCAGTTTCTCAATCTTTGCAATAGGTGTAACAACTGGTATCCAGCTTGGCAAAGCCCTCGAAGATCCATGGATGAGAAGGACCTATGAGACAGCTGGTATTATTTTAGTAATTATGTTCCTCACACTTCCACAGCAGGTTCATCACAGGTAGGGAAAAGGAGGAACAGTGCCTGGAGTTATTTTAAAGTGTCCCACCATCCAAAAGATAGGAGACCAAATCCTTTATGCTGTGTTAGGATAGAACAAGGAGCAAGTTGGGAGCTTACCTATCTGCCTGGGAAAGCCACTGTGTAGCAAAAGGAGGGTGAGAAATTAACACAGAATTTTTGTGATTTCTTGGCTTGCTACTCAAGATGAGTATCACAGCCTCAAATATTTGAGGGAAATACTAAACCTAAACAAAGGAAAGTAAGGTTCAAACAGAATTGTTTGCAAAGAATAGGGAAGAAAAAGAGAATGAACACAGGCCAGGAGGTATTGTACAAGCCAAGGAAAACATTTTGAGAACACCATGCCACTAAGTGCAGTCAAATGTATTTCAAAAGCAAAGAAATAGCTTTTCAGAAGTTGCTGCATAGCCCAGCTGTAGGCAGGACGTATTCTGTTGCCCCTGCTTTGACCCAGACATATCCTCTCCTTCTGCCCAGCATTTTTCACTCACAAATTTCAAAGCACTTGCAGATGTTCAAACTTATCATAGTTCCAAGATTAACTTTCTAGATTAAGTTTCTTGATAACTCTACTCAATAAAATAGACTTCAGCTTTTTCCTTCTGCTTACAAAGGTCCTGCAAAAGCTGCTTTGCTATGAAGTATTCACGGCAGCCCCCAAGTTCTACTGCTTTCCTCTCCATTGCAAGTGCAGCAGCTCAAATATACTTTATTTTTTATGTACAACTTGGCATAGACTGTCTTGGGTACACTGACTCCAACAGAAGAGCCTTCCTCTCCTGTGCTCTGAAATAGGGCTAGATTAGCCAGAAAGGTAGGAGGGCAGGGCAAGAGGAGAGGAAGCGAGCACCAAGACAGGCAAGGGAATCCTGGCATTCCTCTCCAAGCCCGTGACCAGATCCTCCCTCCTCTGCTATTCTTGCCACTCATTCTCCATCTGTAGAAATTGCTGAGGAGACAACTAGGCCAGCTCAGTAGGCACTGATTCAGCATTTGTAAATACTCAGTAATCAGCCCAGATCAAGCTCTCGTTGCTGGGAAACTGCCCATACGGTCTACTTCTTCATTCTGCTCACTCCTGGTCTTTTCATGGTTGTGTGCACAGACTTCATCCTGAGGACTGTTTGCTGTCAGCTCTGCAGTGAGGTTCTTCTTTAGCTGAGTGAGGAAACCTTTTCCAGGCAGCTCACAGTGGCAAATGAACAGCCAGCAGGGAATGCTTCCATAGACCTGCCAGGAACCCTTTCATCTTTGTAGAGCTCAGGTCAGACCTTCCTGTCTCAGGAAAGCCAAGGGGAAACTGCCAGGTGGAGAGCAGCCCATTTCATCCCCATGAGGGAACACCATGAGGATCATGGGGGAACCCACTCATGGCCCAAGCATTCTGGGGAGTTGCTCTTGAGAAGACAGTGCCTCATGGCATAAGCCACCTCCCCTCAGCAGCAGGCCATGAGTTGCTGGTAGTTGCCCTACCAAAGACCATTTACCCCATCCTCCTCTTTCTGTTCACTCTCTCACCACACGCAATCAAAGACACTTCAGCAGACAGAGCCTTCTGACTGTGCAAGATACAAAGCTGTAATGGAAATCATTCTGTGAACTGTTTTTGTTTTAGTATTAAACCCTCAGCTTGGCATGATAAAGGAACAGTTGGTATTATGCATCTATTTTTAAAACACAGATTAAAAAATATATAAATCAGCAGACCTGTTTAGATGTCTGTTTTCCAGTTAACAAATACTGAAGCTCCAATTTTTGGATTAGAGTTATTTTTCACTTAGAAAGTCAAATGTGTTGCTAGTAGGCAGGCAAGTGAGCATGAAGATCAATGCACCAGTTGTATGCTCTGGGTTTCAGCTGAATCGCTTCCAAGATAGATTTTTTTTTCCCCTAAGATGGGAAACATCCGAGATAATTTCCCATCCCACATGGATTTCACAATTTCCCATCCCTGGGAACATGGAGTGCCTAGTACATGGGGCCCTACAGACATCTACAGATAACGGCAAGGCAAGGTAGGAATGCTGGAAACTCACAGACAAACAGGGATTGAAATTACATGCTAATTTTTCCACAGCTAATTAATCACTGGAACAAGTTTAGGGAATACAGTGCCCAACCTTCATCCCAATTTTCTTTATTTTGACAGGACTCAGATGCTTTCTGTGGTTTTAGCAATATTTGCCTTACTGCACATAACTAATGTTACACTACTAAGACATGCATAATCCAGTGCTCTTGCCCCACAGCTGGGCCTCCCTGCACTGGATCTTCTTAAAGAGATTCCCCTTGGCAGTTTGTGTGCACGGCCCAATACACGCTCCGAAGGCTAAACCCTGGCTTTACTGAAGCCAATGGCACAATAGAGCAGGGTTGGGATTTCACTCCACTGCCTTCAGGTTTCACATATTTTCAGCAGTTGCACCTCCGAATTATTTTTTTCCTGCACATCTGGAACACAAAGTAGGGCACTGGATTATTGCAACACAGAGCAACTTACCCACAGATGACTTCTTCAGAGCGTGAACACTGCCACAGAGTTCTGCACTTACTGGGGAGCTTTCTTTCAGATATACACACAGGAAAATACATCTCATGATATATTTTCAAATTACAAACAATATAGTACTCTCTCACCATCTCTACCTGATGTAAGCATATCTCTTTATTCCTCTCAACACAGAAACAAAAACCAATACAGTGGGGTTTTTTTCTCAAATCCAGCAATGGACAGAATACAAAACACTACCTGATGTGCTGAATGAAACTGCATGGGAATTTGTACACTGAAATTCACACACAGCACTTGGAGAGAGTTTCCCTTCATTTAGGCAGCACAGAAATGACAATGCTGCTTCTTGTGCTCTTTGAAGTCTCAGGAAAAAAAGGAAAAGAAGCAAAGGGATCATTAAAATGCCGGTCTTGATGGATAGTAGCAAGAGAGGAAAACAGGAGAGGAAGTAATCAAGAACACCAAGGTTTTGCTTTCAAAGCCTCCTGCACTGGATGATCAAATGAATGAGTTTGGTGGGTTTGGTGCAGCTCGGCCATCAGAGAGCCAAAGATGGGAAAGCAGCAAGCTGGATTTGATGTACAACTTGGAAATGCCGACAGCAGTGGGAAGGGTGTGGACGAGCAGGTACCAACAGCTCTTCCAGGCAGCAGCTCACAGCAGAGCTGAGGACAAGGCAAGAAGGACAACAGCAGTTTGGCTGGAAGTGAGCAGCCAGCCCAGGCAGGAGGCTTTGGGCTGGACCTGGAGAGAAGTGTCAGGCAGAAAAAACACATACAACTGCACAGGGAAATTACCCTCCACTTCGTAGGTGTTGATGGGGACAAATTGCCTGCAGCACATGGGGATTTATGGACACTAAATATAAAGCCCAAGTCCCACTGACGGTCATTTTGTCTCAGTCCTCACAGAACAAAGATTCGATTTTTTACTTCCCTTCTCTCTCCCTGCAGGAATCAAGGCAGCTGACCTAATATGAAGATTCACCTGTGAGAGGTACAAAACAGCCCGGGGAAAAGCCTTCATTTCACCAGCAGGTTCATTCAGAGAGATCACGACACAGCACATAAGGGGGCCATTGTTTCTAGAATAAAATCTGCATTTGAGCTCTCTTCTTTGGCCATGATCAGTGGGAGGGAATTAAAGTCTCATCCTGGGAAAAAAACCAGCTTGCTAACACTGTGCTGAAAGATCAGGTAATGGAGATGCAGAGCAAGTGTGGGCACCCACATAATCCTTTAGTGAGCTTGAGAATGCTGGAGGTAAAAGCTCCCCAAACACAGGCACATCCCTTATCATACCCTATGAGAGACAACCAAGTCAAGGGCTAGGAGTCCTTACAGGAGTTGTTGGTATTTCACAGTCCTTTGATCCAGATTTCAGCTCCCCATAGCTCCTCCCAGTGCAGGGGCATTTAAATTCCACGGGTGCTTACACAGCTGCCTGCTCAGCCTCTGCATTTTCTGTCCCACAGATGCACAGAGCCAACCCCAATAATTTTGAGCCCTCTGTCCTTCATAGCCCTGGGGTATTCTGAGACCACTTACCTCCCACCCATCCTCCAGGCACCTTCCCAACTCCAACAGACATGTCAGTGAAAACTCACTACTCTCACCACTCAGTGACAATGGCAAGGGCTTTTTCTACCACCTGCCAAAAGATGGATTTCCACCCTCCAAAGCTCTTCAGACTAAAGACCCACAGAGAACCAACCCCATTTCCATCATGGCCACAACATCACAATGACCATCTCCAATGACAACAACAAGAAAAGGAGCTTTTTACCTAGTAGTTACTAGGTTCAAGAAACAAGGTCTGCTGCTTTGGCAACTAAGTCTGGAGCATCCCTGTCAGCCTCTGGGCAGACACACATCACACTTGCCTTCACCCTCTCCCAGGCCCAAATGTCATGAGTATTTTACCAGTCAAAGCAAACAGGAGGTTAAAAGCGATTTGCTGCCCTCTCCCGAGCAAGCCCCAGTGACTGTCAGTACTGTAGTGGCTCTGGAGACAGACTTTCCTTCAGTGAGCACAACTGCTCCCATGCAAAAGGAATGGCACTGATGTGGCCCCAAACTGCTGTGACAGGGCAGGTTAGAAGTGATCATCACCTGCAACAGACGAGGACAGCAGATCAGCTACACAGTCTGAACCATTTGGTATCCACAGAGGGCACTCCTGGCATTTTGGTTTTGTAACGTTCAGGGTAATCTTCCTCTGTGGAAATACAAAGAAATACCTCCCAGCATATTCTGTTCTCAATAGTCACAAACATTTCAGAGCAGAAGCAGACCATGAGATACATGAAGAAATAGAAAAAAAAAAACTTGTAGATTTACTTGTAGATTTAATTTGTAGGGTAATTTGAGGAGGTTTTTTTAGATTAAACCCACTTAAATCCTTTATGTCCTCCAGTAGTGCTCTGTCCAGTCCTTCCAGGGAGCATGTAACTTTAGCTGGACATATAGTATGTACACACACACTATCTTCAGAACAAAACACTGCAACCTACTGCTTTCAATGCACTTCCCCAAGATAACTGTAAATGTGTTAAATTAAATTGTGCTCTCCATTAAAGTCCTCCAAAATAAGGCCTATGAACCTGAGGGAGCCTTTGTTTTCACATGCAAGTATACACATAAAAAAGTAAAAGCCACTTCTAAACATTTCTAAAATATTTGTTTTCCCATGTACCCTAGAAGAGATAAGAAGTCCTATGATGTGGAATCAACACTGTTTTCTTGGCACTCTCTCTAGAATGCCTTCATGCTTCAATCCTGAAGGGAAATGAGGGGTTTAGAGGAGGCCATGTAGTCTCATATTCATGACCAAGAAAAATGCCTCTTCTGATTTGTAAACAATGCAACAAATCCCAGATCAGGCTGCCACCAAGGCATCCACTGGAAGTTCTCACTTGCGCACACGCACAGCACACAGCTCTGTTTCCATGAGAGGGATGTGCCATGCTTCTCCAGCTCTTTCCTCTATACTATCTCCAAGCACTGCCTAATCTCCAAGAGCTGCGTGGCATTGGCCTGTCCCAGTGACCAAGCTGTGCAGTGGGTGATAACAAGTTGTTGCCTCTGTGTACAGATGTGATGTTTTCATCGCACACCTGAGGGTGCAGAACCCGTGAAAGTGTAAGTAGAAGAACTGGGGCAGGTTCCCAAGGGTCACATGGACCCAGACAAACCTGTAAACAAGGGCCTGCAGCAATCTTGAAGCAAAACAGAACCACTATCACCATATTGTACAGGGACTGTGGAATTATGGGTTACAATTCTCTAGGCTCCAAAATCAGCTTGCTTTGCTTTCTAGCCTTCTTTTTCTCTGCAAAACATGCAGAAGTCACCATGAAGATAACTGAGAAACAAGGCATATGGAAGAAGAAAAAAGCAGTGTGCCTTCCCCAATGTCATCTACCAACCACTTGGTAAATAAAAGTGCAGGTCAGCACTTCACTTAGTGCTGACCTGCATTTTAGACACCTCAGGTTTGGAGCTCTGCATCACAGAGGCTGTGAACACCTTGGTCTGGTCTCCCAGGCTTCTTTAACCTGGTAACTTTCAGAGAAAGGAGCTGTTTGGAAGCATCTGAACCTTTGGCAAGGCAGTAGACTGTCCAGCAGGCCTGGCAGCCCAACCCTGCATGCTGTGGGTTTGGATTGACCTTGATACTAGAAAATATTTGCAAAGCAGCTTAATAGCTTGTGTTTGTCTTTGCCATATTTCACCACTACTTCCCCTTCAAAGCATCTGTGCATTCTTGGACAGTGTCTCCCTTCAGAATGAAAGCCAGTTCTCCTTTCAACGACACCCCAGCAGACCCTCCACTGGGTAGCAGAGCAAGAAAGCATCTGTGACATGCCCATTCCTGAGCCAGGAGAAGGCAAGATATGCAGGCTCTAGATTTATGGATTAGACATGCTGCCATAGCACACACATCATTCTGCATCTAGTGCAATTCATTATCACAGTGCTATGGCTGGTCACATTTTTTACAGGTGCAAATAATGCCAAAAAGGCTTTTTGACTTCCATCTGCCAAGACTTAATGATGCAGAGTCAGGAGCCCTCCTGCCTGCTCAGGAAAGTGAAACCAGAGTCAGCAGTTGTTCTGTCTCTCTGGACACATTGAGCCCCGAATGTTTTCCAGCACCCCATGGCAGTGTTAACAGACTAAGCAGTCACAGGGCTGGGATTGTGGGTTCTCCCAGTCCAGCCTCTCCCAGCAACTGAAGCTGTGCCTGTCAGTACTGCCCACATGCACCAGCAGCATCCTCTAACCCAGGTGAGTTCAGCTAAAAATCTGCAGGCAAACCTAGGGATTCATTCTGTCATGCCAGTACACTCCGCAAAATCTTGTGCAAGCAAAGGGTCTTCTACATCTCTTGCATGTATTAGTAAAGGAAAATGACTTCAACAGCAGGCATAAAATACTAAAATAAAAGTATAATTGACAAATAGGAACGAGAAGGAAGGGGTAATGGGACGACAATGGCTTGTGCTACTTCTTTACACAACTATATCTTGATCCTGGAGAAAGGACAATGGGGAGGAACAAGTCCGAAAATGGGCTTACTATTCCTGTGGAAAATTAGTTCCTCAGGGGTAAAAAAAAATTAAAAATAAAACAATACTTAAAAATCAGATTTGACAGGATTGGGGGCCTCATGGAGCACCAATTTGGACCTCTCCACAGAGGAGGCTCCCCGGTGGACCTGTGTCCCTCCTTGGAGGTCATGGTCATGGTGATATTGCATGAGATACTGGTGAAGAGGTGCATTGGGTAAAGTCCAGCACGGTGCAATCCCCAGAAGAAATAACAAATCTGAGCTGGACCCCCATTTCCTTGGGTGCCTTACTGCCACACGCAGTCAGGCCAATGCCACAGGCGTTAGTGCTGGAGGGACAAGGGGCACAGCAAGGAAATAGCAGAAGGAGGTCCCCAAGGCAGAGCCCCGTGTCACTCACCTCAGCCGTGCTGGCCCCGGCACACACAGCATGGGGAACGTCCTTCTCAGCCATCGACCCCACCCGCGCGCTGCCCGTGAGGGGACCCACAGGCCTCCATCTTCCCGCCTCAGCTCCATCGGCACCGCCGCCCCCAGCACCCGGTGCATTTGGGGCTAGCGCGGCCCCCTGGGCTGAGCTGAGCCGAGCTGAAGCAGCCTGAGGCAGAGAAGCCCCAGGACTCCCTTTTCCCCCCTCAGGCGGTCTCGAAGTGCCCGGACCGGCTCCTTCAGCTCCTTCCCCCGTCACGGGCTCCCTCCGCGGCCTGGGGCAGCGGCCAGCGGGCCGCTAGGGGGCGCTCGGCGGCGGCGGGGCAGCGCCGCCTGGCGGTGCTCCGTCACTGCCCGGGGTCCCCTCACTGCCCTCGTCTGTGCCGTGTCCCACCCGTGTCCTCGCCTGTCCCGTGTCCTACCGCTGCTCCCGCCTGTTCGGTCACTGCCCTCACGTGTCCCGTGTCCCGTCACTGCTCCGCTACTGCCCTCACCTGTCCCATGTCCCATCATGTTCCCCCGCCTGCCCCATCCCCTGCCACCAGCTGCCCTGTCACCACCACTGCCCGCAGTCCCCGGGCAAAGGGCTTTTCTCGGGGCCGAGCTGCATCCGTGTGTGAGCTGAGCGGGGAATGGAGCCCCCGTGACCTGGGTTTGGGGGCCGGAGGGCACAGGTCGTTCACCTGCTGGTCACCCCACAGCCCGCTGGCCCTACCAAACGCCCTGTCCATTCCAGCTGCATCACAAAATAAGCAGCCACGCACCGGCTTTAGAAGAAACTCCCTGTTTCTCCTGGCCGATGGCAGAAGTCAGCAGCTGCAAGAATTTAACCCTACGGTGCGCTCCAGTAGTTTCTCTACCTACCCCAAGGATTTGTTTTGCTTGGCACAAAGTCTGAGGGTGAGGAGCTACAGGGAGCACAAACAGCACACAAGATACCCAGTGCAGAATAGAAAAATGAGCCATTTACATAATCATGCATCATTTTATTTCATTTTTGCTTTATTTCAAAAATAATTAAGGGACACCATAAACAGCAGTTGGTACATCAGTGGGGTTTGAAGTTCGAGTCTCTCAAGACTGGATCTCTCATGCCAGGTGCCATACAGGCACAGTCAAACAATTCTTGTCTTCAGGATGGATTTCTCATAAAGATTCAGGGCCCCAGTGTCACTCACTTAAGTCAGTATTAAAACTAAAGTAGATTAAAAGGATTGCAGATAAGGTAAAATGAGTGGGCTTTTAGATGTGCCCTCCCTCCCCCAGAAGAATATTGGAAAAGATGCATCAAGCAAGAAGATATTTCCTTTCCCTTTTGCTTGGGAAACCAAGGCAGGAGAAGACTAAATCCCTAGTCCAAAGTTCTTAATGCTGTCTGTGGTAGCAGAAGGAAACTGTATTTCTCCATTGTCCTAGCTCAGTACTCAAACAGTTCCCTGCCCACCTCTGTCCTGACCCAGTAAAACCAGAAACATCCTGGGAAATATGGCTGGAATACTGTAGGAGGGGAGGGATTGAGCACTGGAGCCCCTATGAGCTTATGAGCTGTTTGAGTCAGTTCTGGTCACTGTAGTTTATGACTTCCTTGGTCTACTGAACCACTTCCAGCTCAGACAAGCAGTCAAGAACATGCTAAAGAATTTAAAGCATTGAAAAAACACAAGATTGATTCTTTAGAAACACAGCAAGTGTCTGATCAGTTCAAGTCCTGCTTCAGACTGCAGTCAGGATGAGATGCTGTACTGAATCTGGGTATCACAAACTACAGGACTTTGGCACAGTGTCCCCCAAATGGAGGAGTGTCTTCTGTCTTGTGATGTTAATCATTGTTGGTGGGGTTTACTGAAGATACCCAAGGATCTGCCTGCTGGTGTAGTTCTCGGGTGGTGCTCCGGGCTTCCGCGGTCATTCTCCGAAATTTCTGCAGGTAGGCAATGATGAAGATAACCAAGATACCCTGAAGGAAAAGGAGGATGAAGAGAGAGAGCTGAGAGAGGAGAGCCAGGCTGCAGTACCAGTGCTGGCATGTGGAGACAATCTCATCTTCTGTCAGGTAGGCGATGATCCGGCCCTGCAGGTGCTCTGGGGAGCTGCATCTCACATCCCTGTACAGGCTCCGGTTCTGCTGCCACTGCAGCCAGGAGCGCAAGTAGAGGATGTCACAGGTGCATTCCCAAGGGTTGCCCTGCAGGTAGACTACCTGGAGGCTCCTCAGGTTGTCAAAGAGCCCATTGGGAATAGAGGTGAGCCTGTTGGAACCGAGGTGGATGATTTCAGCCGAAGGACGGAACGCAATGGGCAGGTTTTCCACGGTCAGGTTTTTCAACGAGCAGTCAGTAATGTTGGTGGTGCACTTGCATGGCACAGGGCATATGGGTGTCACGAGTGGGAGGAAGCCAAGGAAGGACAAGAGAATTCCACTGTTCATTTTCACCTGCAAACACTTCCCTGGTGAGATTGGATGAGGTAGAGACCAGACACCACGCACTCTAGGACTGACACCACAGCCAAGGTCTTTGGTCGTTTTGTTCTGAGGATGAGCTTCTAAAGATGGGTGAATTTGGTGTCCTCCGCTGGAGACAGGAGAGCTCTGAAAAGAACAGAGTTAAAAGAGAGCAAATTCTTGGTCTCTCGCTATAGAAGAAGGAATTTTCATGGTCTCCCAACCCTGGATTTGAGGAAGGATATGAATACATGGCTACTGGAAGGCTTAGCTGCAGCCATGAAATATATTTTCACTAGTCCTCAGAAGTGTACAAGAGCTGCTTATGTTTACAGCATTACTGGAGGTGCCTTATCAGGGTAGCCAAGAAAATTTCTGTCAAGGAATCAAAAACTAGAATATGAAATTTCTCATGCCTTATCATAGGCCTGGATTACATCTGTGAGCAAAGCTTCATTCATGCAAACTGCAAGAGGAGATTCAGAAATAAATTTACTGTTACCACGAGTAAAAAACAGCCTTTCCAGCCTTGAAAAGAAGTGATAAACAGTCTTTGGCTGCAGAGAGGGTGCTGACCACTGAGGATGGAGGCCAGTAGAGTGTTTCATGCTAGACACTGCTCCAGCAGGTGAATAATCACCTGTGCTGGGAGACATGGGTCAACGAGGTTTTTTTTATGTTACAGTCTCATGCCACTGCTGAACAGGAGCTGCTGTAACTTCTCCAGGAGAACAACTATACATACCCACAACAAGGCAGCATTTTTCTGTGCTTGACAATTTTTAATTGTCAATCAAAAATAAAATAAAAAAAGAGTAGAAGGTAGCATTGTTGACTTACCAGAGTAGTTCAATCCTTGCTTTCTTGCTGGCTTTACAACACAAGAGAAAAGTCTCGAGGCAGTCCAGCCAGTGCAAGAGTGTGTGCATAGCTGCATTCCCGGATAATCCCCTCGCAGCTGGCTGGCAAGATAAGGGTCAGGCTCATCCCAGGGACACCTCCCACACGAGGCCTTCCTGCAAGTCTGCTGCAAGTCAGCGGAAGCTGAGGCTTCATTGAGCAAGTGTTCCAAGAAACGGGAGCTGACACTGCTCACAAGAACACATTTGCTGGGAGAGATGCTGTCCCTACTGATAACTGTGATTCTGGGCCCACAGGCTCAGCCCAACAGAAATGTTACAGTGTCTCAGTGGCATAGCAACTGAAAATGCACTTCAGACTGGAAGGTGATGTTACTGGTCTGTACCATACTCCCTGAGCACTGTGACCTTTGGTTTCCCATCTCATCAGGAAAACTTGGCAGAGTGGTGACACCCAGCACTTTCTGGGTGCTGACCCTCAGGCTTCCCTTGAAGCAGTGACACAAATCTACTACTTATTAGTGAAAGATCTGCTGATAGACATGGTTTTCCAGTCCACCCATCTTTCCAGAGAAAGATTTTTCAGACACTTGCATCCTCTCATGATCGTTATAGGGGTAATATATAATTCTTGGCATTTCACTGTCTACATCAAAATAAAACTAGTTGGATTCACAGGAAGGCAAACTGACTGGGAAAGACAGTGCTCTGAGGAACTGCTCTTCAGGCTTCCAAGTGAGCCCACAGCCCTTGACAAGTGCAGTTGCTGAGAAAGACTGATCAAATGCTTTATTCAGAAGCTGCATTATGCAAATACTTCAACAGGTAAGACCAAGAGTCAAAACTACATTCAGGCAGAATCACATTTTCTCATGGCCATCACATCTTCACAGACATTTCTCTGCCATCAGCCTGACCAGGCATACACTACACTCCTCAGCCTAAGGCCACCAGAATCACATTGTGGAACTGTTGCCCCTTTCAACTCAACTCTGTACTGTGGACATCCTAGAGAACAGAAATGATGAATGCCCTGAACATGCTCATGTTAAGAGAATTGAGGGTGCAAGAAATGGCAGAATGTGGCCCTAACCAAGGGAAATTTTTTATGCTCTAAAGAAAACAATCAAACTTTAAATTTCTACAGAACTGGAGCAGATAATTCCAGTTGTTTCACTGTGGTGGCCAGGCAGAGTGGGAAAGAAATCTTAGGCTAACAAACAAACTCAGTTTTTCCTGCAGGACCTGCTTTCCACTCGGGAGCAGCTCGACTACTGCAGGGTAAGTTTGTTCAGCAAACTTCCCTTGTCTCATGCGTTTGGTGCAATGTTTATTCACAGGCAGGTGTTCAGGCCAAGTGTGGCGTGGAGCTGATCTAGAGCCAGACCCATTGTGGCTCTGCATGCAGCATGGACTTGGCAATGCTCTCCTGGCTACTTACAAACTGGATTTCCTGGGACTGGATCTTGCCCAGCTGACCACTGATGATTTAGACACCACTCCTAGGGGAAGCCTGAATGTAGAAGAATCTTCAAGATGATCTTGCTAGCTTCTGGAATAAATGGGCCAGAAATCCCATGCAGGAAGCCTGCCTGAAACCTGCTCTGACTGAATTAGATAAAAGGAGAAACAGGGTCAGTTTTGCTCTCTCCTGCCCATAATATATCACCAATGCTGCTCAAGGGGGCTGAAAATTAAACAGAAAGAGGTTGGATTTTTGAATGTATTTATTTCACTGATCAATTCAGGTAGTAAACATTAATAATAATAACAATAATCATTTAATAAAATGGATATGTTTAAAAGGTTTCGTTTTCTTTGTTCACAATGACAAAATGTTCAAACAGAAATTTACAAAAAATATAATTATAATAACCCAACAGATGGACAGGAAACATAGAGCCTAGGAATGGAGCAGGGGGTGAGGAAGGTGCATGGCAGGAGCAAGCCAGCATTAAAGCACAGCAGAGTTTGTGAGGAAGAGCAGGGAATGCCATCGCAGAGCACGAGGAGTGGGAGCCCCTCCTTGGAGGGGAGGCATGCAAGGAGGCAGCAAGGACTGCACAGGCAGGACCAGCACAGCAGCGGCACACAAGGAGTTCATGCCATGGATCCATCCTGTCAGGCACAAGGGGCCAAGATGTACCAACAGCCCCAGCTGCAGCCTGGGATAGCTGTGGAGTGGGACACCATCCCTGCAGCCACTCACTCAGCAGGGCAAAGCTTGGCAGAGGAATGGGAATGTGCCGGGGGTGCAGGGATCGCGTGTGAGGCTGTGGAGGGTTGCATGAGGGGAGGTGGTGAATTACTTTCCTATCCACACTTCTCACTGCCAGAGCCACATGGCCAAGCTCCCTGTATTCAGGAGTCTCTTCTCCACTTACTGTGAGAATTGATGCCACAGTACAACACACTCCTTAAATAAACAGATTCCACCTTCCAGGGCAGAATCTGAACCCCTGATGTCCCCCAAAATCAGTCTCTAATCCCTTTCCAAGCAGTCCCTAAATTCTGGCACTCAGGGCAGGGAACCTCCTACACAGAGACATGATTTCAGTGGTACCACCATCCCTCTGCAGAAGCCATCTCTGGTGCCTCACTCTTGTGTGTTTTTTTCTAAATGCAACTTGAACCATCTTTGCCAGCTGGTAGCCAAAGGCTTCAGCTCTCTGTAGGGGACAGGCTTGTGACTGTTGACTTGATGTAGGAGGCACATGCACTGAGCTGATGGAGACTTCCCCACGTGGAGGGATGGGCAGATCCACCCTCAGCAGCCCTGCCTGCCTGTGGCCAGTGTACTCTGTGCTTTCACCAGCATATGGCACGTCTGTGCACAGCCCAGCATGAAAGGTGTCAGCTGCTCTATGTCCATGCTAAAGGGAAAAGGTCTCCTTTATCTTCTAGGAATGAATCTGTTTGAAAGAGGAAATTCTCCAGGTGGACAGGGCTCATTTGCAACAGAACATCCTCCTCACCAAGATCAGTGTAGGAAAAGAGGGGACAGGTACTTCAAGATCCTTCCTTTTATGCTAGCACAGACAAAGTCGAGAACTCAGCTGTCCATCTTGTTGGAAAACCTGGAGGAAGCTCCTGTTTCAGGCTACTCCACTGCTCAAATAAGCACATCATGCAAAGAAAGGTTATACTTCCACTCAGGTGCCTTGGTCCTTCATGTTACTGAAGTCAAACTGAATCCTTCTGCTCTCCTAGGATGGCATTGCCACTTATGAGCCCAAAATAGGGGAGCATGGAAAAAAAATCCCAAACATTGTTGAACACTGCTCTTGCCCAGCTTGCACAGCTCTGTCAAAGGTCTTCCATCCTTACTTTGTCCTTCCACATGGTGCCAGGGTTTCTCCCCTGCCCCTACAGCCCATGCTCTGGCCAAGTAGAGGCTCTGTACAGTGAATAACTGGAACCAGCCAACCTACTCACCACCTGGACAAACCCTGACTGGGACTCTAAAGGCCCAGGGAGGAATCAGACAAATGCAGTGCCCAGTAACAGAATGTAGGGCATGACTATTCCTGGCCAACACTGTGCTTCCTACCCAGGGAGATCTACTGGAGAGAGCCAGAGATGGAGAAGCAGATACAAAAGGGGAAAGGGGACAGAGGAGTCAGCCAAGGAGCAGAAGGGCCCAGCCCATGGCTGCACTCTGTGGAGTCAGAGGGAAGAGCAAAGTGTCTCTCTCTCCAACAGCCCTGACTCCTGTGAGCATGGCAGTGTTGCTGGCGAGCCCTGCCCGGCACATCACACTGCAGGGCTCTGCTCTGGCTGGACTCAAGTTAAAAATACTGCAGGAAGCAAGAACAGGACAGGAGGTGCTGCCCAAAGAGTGCTTTTATCTCTGCCCAGCAGACCCAGCAGCCTTCCCAGCACTAGGGCAGGAAGAGCCAAGGAATAAGGAGGGGGAGAAGGGCTGAGTGCCTGGGAGAAAGGCAGGGGAGCAAGAGCCAAGCCAAAGAAAAAAAGCTCAGCCCCACTCAAGGACAGTCCTGCACCTGCCAGGCTGACCCAATACCTGCCCACACAGACTGCCTACAGATACAAGACTACAAAAACTGCCCCTTCCCCCTGGAGAAGTTTGGAGCCAGCAATGTGCTCGTGGGACTGCAAAGCCTGGGGGTAGGGGACAGGTCTGCATTTGGGGTTGGATTTCAGCTCTAGGGTTTCTACCCCCTCTAAAGCAGTCTTAGCCAAGTGCTCTGGATGCCACAGTGCTTTTTCAGAGCAGACACTGAAGACACACTGCAGCTGATGACCAGAGCTAAACCAATGAAACACCCTCACCCAGCTACTGCAGGGCCTTAGGGTTCCTCTACCCATGCCTCCAGCCTGCTGTGGGAGGAAACCATGGCAGAGAAGGTGCTCACTCCCATCACCTCCTTGCAGGCAATAGTCAACAACACAACCTCTCTGCCAGAAAGATGTAACTGAGAACAGTTTTCTTCTAACCAGCCTCGAGGCACTCAGTCTCTTGCTGCTCAGTGCAAATATCCTGGAGTTTTCTTGATAGGAAGAACAAAACCAACCAACTAAACAAAAAACCCATAAAAACCTGGACAGGATACCAGGCAATCATCAGAACTCCTGAGCAGGTCAGTGCACAGAGAAACTCCCAGCCCCAGTTCTCTGGGCCAGCACTGTCCCCAGGCTGAGAAGCCCAAGCAGTGCAGGTCAAACTCACAGGAGGGTATGGCTGCCTTTACAATGCTTGTGCTGACCCCAGACAAGGGGAACAAGGACAGGGGCACAGCACCTCAGTTGGGAGTAAACACTTACGTGCATTGACATAGATACTCTATGAGTTTGTACACCAGAGAAACCAGGACTTTAAATACCAGAGCATTCCCAAACAAGAGATTAGTACACAGGAAAGGGGGATCTTTTCTTATTTTTTTAGGATGCCTTAGAGACATCCCAGGCTAGTTTCTTAAAAAAAAAAAAAAAGAAAAAAAAAAAAAAAAGAACAAAAAAGAAATGAAAGAATAATTATTAAAAAAGAAATACACATCAGTAAACTGTTAAGTGAACAGCCTCCTCCACAATCCAGCTGGTCGAAAAGCCAGCACTGCTGCTAATAAATTAGAGGGTGCGGGTGCAGCTCTTGCCCACAAGTCTCTGTACAATTGGAAACCTTTTCTAAACGTTCACAGCTCTTGCCAGGTCTCAGATGGTCACTGGGGGATCCCCTCTGCCCTCCAGGTACCTGCCTCTCACTGATCCTGCATCTGCTGCTGCATCTTCTGCAGCATCTCTTGCATCCGCCGTAACTGCAGGAGACACAGAAGAGAGAGTCACAAAGGGACCAGTGGAGGCACACTGTGGCAGCCCCTTGTCCCCTTGGAGCTGACAAGGGGATCCCTCAGGGAGTATTAACTCCTGCCTGAGCACAGAGGCACCTGTGCTGGGGTGGAATGGAGCTGTGTTTCCCTGACAGAGGAAGTCACAGCTTTCACACCCTGTCCTCCACCCCAGGAGCCCACAGGGGGGACACAGGAGGGGGAAGCCTCAGGACTGCCTCTCTGTGGAAACCCTGGAGAAACTCCTGGGATTTCAGCTCCCCCACCCAGGAAGCACAGGCAGAAATGGTACTCACCTCCTCATCCTTCATCTTAATCAGCTTCTCTGTCTCAGTGTCTGGTGTTGGGAGAGGCAGGATAGGAATGGGGCTTTCTATCCTGTTGTCCTGAGTCAGCTTGCTAGAGAGATGGAGAGAGGGGGTAGGAGCAGTCACTTGTGGTTCAGATTGACTGGCTTTGGTGTCACCACACAATGACTGTCACTCCCCATGGCAGAGCCACCAGCAATGCAGCATGACACACCCAACCAGGTGGACAGGCAGTAGGACAATCCAGTCCAGAGCTGTGGCATGCACTTGGATGGAGAATGAGACTTCCTGTTCAGGAGTTGGGAGGAATGGGACAGGCACAGCACAGCAGCATTGCTCTGAGGGCTGGGGTGCCCACGACTGCAGGTAGGGAACACAGGCAGGAGGTGTGTCCTGTACCTTTTCTTTCAAAAGACAGGAGCTATCAGTATATGAGGAGGGAACGGTAGTAGCCAAAGAAGTCTGGGCTGAAATTGGAACTTCAAGATGCCACTTGCACGTTGTCACCACTTGGAGTCCCCATTGGCTCATTATTGAGACAATTGCAGCCTTGGAGCTCAGGATCTCCTACCAAAATGACTCTCTAGAAACGTGCTGGGCCCTGTGCTGGTTTTCTGAAACTTGGTTCACTGGCAAGGAACTAATCATGGCGTGAGAAGCAGTACCAAACTGAAGCTTTCTCTAGGCATAGCAAGCACTTTTTCACTGTGCTCTTCTTTTAATAGACACACAGCCTACCTAAATAGCAGCTGTGACACTGCTCACCCAGCTCTAGCATTTAACATAGTTATTTTAGGACTCCATATACTTGCTGCTGAAAAAAACAGGCTTGTCTGCTATGCAGAAGTACCGGGATGCACTGTGTGTGTCAGGAGAATGTGCCAACCTGCACGTCGGCACACACGCAGGACTGCTCCTTGCTGAAGCACAGCCACTCTGCTCTGCAACGTGGCAGCACAGAGCTACCAGCCAGGGCTGGCAGGAAGTGAAGGGAATGGTTCACAACAGGGGAGCCAAGATCTACTTAAACCCAAATTTTTTCACCAGTATATCAGTCATGGAAGGGAGAAGGAAAAATAGAGGTCTCAAATGAGAAGTCTGTGAGTGTTCTCTCTTCTGTTTTCTGATCATTCTGACTAAAACCACAGAGCATCAAATGCAAAGAGAAGACAATGCAGAGAAATCTTTGGAGATGTGTTGTCTTACTAATTGCCTGGGCCCTATTGTCTGAGAAACAGCAGCATCCCAAGGGTCATGTTATTATTTAGACATAACTGCAGACCACAGAATGCATTCCTGTTCAGCAATGCATACAGCTATCATTCACCAGAGGGATGGTTTATCCCATTTTATTAGGCTGGATGTATTTCATCCACTGCTAGAAACAGCTTTTCAAAAGAATCTCCAGGCTTATTTCTCTATATCTGCATGGGGAATCCTGAGACAGGAATGTGGATTCTCAGAAGCATTCCTGGCTTGGGTTCAGGCTGTGGGAAACATGCTTGGATTTGCTATTTTAGTTCCCAGTGCCATTCCTGGAGGCTGCAGCCCAGCAAGTCCCCAGCAGATCCACAGCCTCCTGACCAATGAGCTGTTGTGAGAGCAAGCCCAGCTCCACAGAGGGTGACAGACCCCTCCCACCAGAGGTGGGGACCCACCTGGTCATTTGCTGGATGCACTGAGCTCGATAGTTCTCGTAGTGGACATCGCAAGTGACGTCCTTCAGGTCATGCATGTGTGTCCGGATCAGCATGTTCCGCAGCTTCACGAAGTCACAGTGTGCCTGGTTTTCCACTGTGGAAGCAACAACGGGAGAGTGCTTGGATATCACACCTCACCAGGCTTCTCCAGGGAGCTCCTTCTCAGCCCCTGGACACACAGACTGGACCAAAACCCCACCCCAGGGCTCCTTCCTCATCGTCCCCCGCCACTGCCCTGGCACGGGCCTCAATGGTGCTCTGCACTTCTCAACACTGAGGCCAGGCTGCTGAAGGCACCGTGTTCCCAGGACTTTTTCTGTGTAAAAGGATTAATTAAGCACATATAGCAGAGCCCTGAGAGAGGATCCCATGTACATGGGATGTTATAACCACAGTGAGCACAGCTGGTGCTGGAGGGAAATTGCTTATCTCATCAGAATTTAGGACTTATCAAAAGGCCCCTGTAGACAAAATCAGCCCCTGAGGGGCAAAGCCAAGAGCAGGCAATGCAGAGCTGAAAGAGCTGCTGTTGCCATGGGGAGCCTGGCTCCAGACAGTGCAGTGGGAAGCACTGTGCTGCTGTGATGATCTCCATTTGCCTCTCTGCAGGGCTAGGGAAAACCAGCAGTATCAGGCACAGGGGTTCACAGAGTTGATCCTACTGCCAAATGTCAGCATCCCGACAGGCACAGGCCCCTCTGGAGCACTGAGGGAGCAGAACCAACAGCAGGGCAGTCCAAGCAGCCAGCACCAGCCCATGAGTGTAAACACAAGCTTTTGGGATCTAAAGCTGCAAGGTCTCAAAGCAACAAACCAGCAAGGGCAAATCAGCAACAGCAGCAAAAGCCATTCCAGGGTCATTCTGCCTAAGGGCTTTATGAAATTTCTCCCTTTAGACAGGAAGAAAGTTGGAGACAAACATTGTGCATCAGCACAGCCTCCAGCCCAGCAATTCCAGCACTTACAGGAGCAGCAGCAGAGGAGGGAGTGCACGAGGGCTTATGATTGTTTGGCTGAGGGCAACAGCTTCTCCCCAGAAAATAAATGGGCAATGCCCAGCATCCCCTGCTTAATAAGAAGCCATGTCCTAGTGCACATTAAAGCTTAGGCATTCATCCATTCACCGTGGAGCCTCTCTTCCTCATCTGCAATGGGAGGGTGATTGATACACTCCCACTAACACAGACCTCCTGAGCCATCTGTCTCTACCCTACTTTGTCCTCTGCCATGTGCCAAAGGTGGCACAGGCAGTCCCAGCTCTCCCCTGCCATCCCTGCCTGCCCCTCCTCCCAGGCTCCATGCTTACCTTCCACAATGCCCCAGGGGTAGAGCCGTCCACGGACCCGCTGGCCCTTCGCCTCCACCACAGTGTTACTGCCGATGACGGCAAAGGGAGCGCTCTCCTGGAACGAGAGGCACGGCTGAGCCCAGCTCCGCCCCGAGCTGCCCAAGGGTCCCTTCTCCGGGGGCCCAGCTCAGGCACGGCAGAGCAGCAGGAGGAAGGTGCTGGTAGGAAAGGCACAGGGACATCCACATGTGCCACAGAGCAGGCCACCACAACCCAGCTGCAGAGAAAAGCCTAAAGCACTGGGATCTACAGGCAGCCTAGTTCCCAGCCTGACATCAGCTGTCCTGAGGGAAGCTGTGTCTCTGCACGTGCCTCCTTTAAGGAGAAGCTCTACAAAGAAGCCAGAGCAAAGAGCCTGGGACACCAAGCAAATGGGACAACGTATGCCAAGAGCAGGAATGTACAGGTTGTGCTCCTCTCTACCCAGAAAGGTGTCAAAACCCATTGCCCCCCTTTGACAGCAGAAACAAGGCCATACTGCATGCACACACAGGCTTGGGAGGAGGTGAGGACTGGGCTGCTGGGGCCTCCAGATATGCCTGTATGATCATGTTGTGTCCCCCAGTGCAACTAATGTCACAGTAGTGCCTAATCACTCACAAATCTCTCCTTGCTGATGGCATCACCCAGCAACAGGTGCTCAGAACTGCTGTACAACCCAGCTTTCATCTTAGACACACAGGCTGGGGCAGATGGAGGAAAGACTGACACTGCCTGGAGGGAGAGCAGAAGGGCTATAGGTTCATGCCTTCACTTGACTTCATGGCACCAGCAAGGACATCAGCACCTTCTCCAGGCCATCCACCACATGAGCCAAGGCTGTTTCCTGGGTAGCAGTTGCATAGGCCTTCAGCACAAGCAGGGCAGCTCTGGCTCCTTCTGGACTGACCCACACACCCATGAGCCTGATTCCCCAGACCCTGCTGAGCAGATTCCTTACCTTCAGCTCTCTGTCTTGCTGCTTGAACTCCTCATCTTCATCAGAGTCACACTCAGGAAACTGGTACACTTTAATGCCAAATTTGTCGATCTCTTCCCGGATCTGTGTCCGTGCAAGACAAAACCAAAAGGATGTAAAACTGAACAATACAGAAATGCTGGGTTTATTCTGTTTGTGCTACCATGGTTTGCTGTAGCCTACAGATGGCAAAAGGATTTGATGTTTTTTCTACAGTCAGCCTCTCTGCTGAGTTCCCTTCTCACAGCAGAGCACAGCTGCAGCTGTATGTGCAGATACTGTGTATGAGTGTGTGTATATGTATATATATACAAACAAACATGCTGTACAGACTCATAAATACACATATCTATCTCCCACCCACCTCAGCTCATCCCTGCCTCTACTTCAGGTACAACTCTGTACAGAAAGAGCTCTCACCCTCTCTTTTAGCTTCCGGATCTCGGAGGGGATCAGGCAGTCGGCTTTGGCAATCAGGGGCACAATGTTGACCTTCTCATGCAGAGCCTTCATGAACTCAACATCCACAGGCCTCAGCCTGCAGCAGGGATGAGGGACACTGTTAGCAAAGACACACTGGGCAGCTCCCCCTCCAGCCTCTCTCACTCACCCAGCACTAAGGGAAAAGGACAGCACTGCCAGAAGAGCCTGCAGGAGCAGGCCTCAGCTAGGGCTGTACCTTCAGGAAAGCTGTCTCCAATTTTAGTTGTTGAGTGGCTCATACAGACACTGGCTGAGAATTTGCTCCCTTGCAGGCCAAATACTGCCCAGGCCACAGCCTGGAGTCTCCCTCCAGCTGTCCTGTACCACAGGCAGCCAACACAGCCCCTTCAGCTGCTCCAGGCTGGGCTGACACATGAGCCAGCAAGGGGCAGGGACTGAAGGCAGCTTAAAACTCATTTTCCTACACATCAGTCCAGCTTAGCTAGATAAGAACATAGAAGTCTGCATGGCATTATTTCTCCTGATTTTCAAATCAGGCTGTAAGGCCTGAGGGAGATCTGCTCTGTCTGTTCACAGGCAGTCTGTCCTGCCAGTGAGGGGAAGGGAGTGCTGTGATGCTTAGCAGAGGCAGAACATCCAGACAGCTCCTCTCCTGTGCCAACATCCCTGGCAGTGTAGAAGCTGCTACAGGGTAATCCTGGGGCACAAGGGTCTTCCCTCTGGACTGAGTCACCCCCCAGGCCTGGAGTGTGGGCTCTCACCCGTGCCCAAAGGGAGAGATGAAGTAGAGGCAGCAATGCACTCGGTTGTCCTGGATGTTCTTCCGGTTCAGGCCACTCTCATCACGGAAATACTGTTCAAACTGCTGGTCAATGTAGTCAGTGATGGGCTTCCAGCTGGGAAGGGCAATTCAATCAAAACAAAATCATTAGTAGTGTCTCCTGTCTCCTAATGACTATGAGGTCAAGGACAAAAAGGAAGGCAGCAGTGCCCTGCTCACCACTCAGTGTTGTTAACAGCATCTCCAAAGCCTGGTGTGTCCACTATGGTCAGCTTCAGCTTGACACCCTTCTCCTCAATGTCCACCGTGTGCTTGATGATCTCCACTGTCTGGTTGATCCTCTCTTTGAACAGGAACATGAGAGTTAAAGCAGGCTGTAATGTTGGGGTCCCCACTGCACCCATGACAAGCCAGCTCCCTCCTATCACTGAACACAGGGGGTAACACAGGTCTCAAAAATCCCAGATCATGCTCTAAGAAGCCTCAAGGGGGTGGTACTGCAGGAGTTCAGCAGCAGGCAGACAGACTCCAAGAAGATTCATAAACCTCTGAAGTGCCTGTAGCCCAGCTGTTCTGAACATTTTGTGCAGTCACTGGGGAAGGGGAATCCTTACCATACTCAGCATCCAAGAACAAAAGATAAATCTCAACATCTCATCCCAAAGGGATAGTGCTACTATGCAGCCTCATCTTCCCTTCAAAGGCCAGAAGAGCCCTACAGCCAAACCATTTTTGTTCGATTCTAGTGCCTTAGCAGAGACAAAGGAGAGCAGAGCCACAAACAAGAGGGCTGGGATGCAGCCAAGCTTGTAGCTGCTGCTGAAGCAAGGAACCAAAGTGCTAGTCCTCAGGACAGTCCCATTCACCCTGCTTTGCCCCCAACTTACCCTCTGCATTGAGGAGCTTTCTGTCTTTGTAGAGGTCTGTCAGGAACAGGCTGTTCACCAGTGTGGATTTGCCCAGACCCGACTCTCCTAATTGACAGAGTGCAAAGGGGAGGAGGAAAAAGCAAGCAACATGACCCACTAATTGACTTACAAATGAAACTTTGAACAAGGCTTTGAATCCTGAGCCAGAGGAAACAAGAGAGACGAGCTGTCAGGAGCTGTTTATTGGCACTACATTTTTCCAGCAGTGGAAAGACTTTTGCTGCAAAACATCTCAATCCTTGTACAAATGTGATCTCCCAGATCCCCCATTCTCCCTCTGCTTCCTTTCCCTCGGTCCCTGTTCGGCCCTGCCTTCACCACCCAGAGCAGTCACTGTTGGAGGAAAAGCTTGCTCGAGTGGGTTGTGAGGGGTCAAGAGGGGCCTATTCCTCCTGGGGGAACTGCCACAGGCTGGGGAGCAAAGCAAGGCCTGAGACAAGGACCAGAACAGAGTGAGGGGAGGATCCAGGTGCTATGGGAGCACCTAAGGGAAGCGAGGACAGCTGGTTCCCTCCACATACCCACCATGTGGCCCAGCCACCTCCATCCACGGGCAGTCTCACCTGCAACCATCAGGGTGAAGTCGAAACCCTTCTTCACGGATTTTCGGTGGACCTGGTTCGGCAGAGTGGCAAAGCCCACGTACTGCTTCTCATGGTCCTGCGGGGCAGAGGGGGATGGCAGCAGGTCAGAGTGTGCCACCCCTTCTGCTTGAGCCTCACACAGTGACAGGGACTGGGACTCAAAAGGCCCCTGGGGCAGAGCCAAGGGCTGGAGGAGAGGCCAGTCCCTGCCCTGGCAGCAGTGCAGGACAAGGCTCACACCTTCTCTGGGCTTACGGACTTGGCCCTTCCCACACGTGGGCACAAAGGGACATGTCCCAGCCACAGCCCTGCTTGGCCACGCTCCCAGAGCTTGCCAGCACAGAGAGCACAAGGGAAAAGGCACATCCCACCATTCCCACCAGAGAGCACACCCGGGGCTGCTGCTGACAGACAGCCTTCCTAACTCTGCTTCATCTGCACAGTCACAGCCTCCCTTCACAGCAGGGTCACCAAATGCCACCTCTCCCCAGGTCATTTCCAATCCTTCCCACCAGAGGCACGTGTGCTCCATGATGGAGAGCTCTGTAATTAGCATCCCGGGGCTGGCACTGTCCTGAGCCATGTCTAGAGGAAGGTAGAGTGGCTCAGCTTCTGCTTAACCTGAGAGGGGATTATTTCTTGCTGTGTCACAGCCACTCCTGGCTGAATAAGAGGAAATCCTGAGTAATCTCTTGTGTTATTTCTGAAGAGACCAAAGTTCAAGGACCATAGGAAGTGGAAGGATGTGGAAATATTGATAATAGAACTAAGATAATTTTGGTGAGGGTATTACATTTAGTATTACTGAAGTGTTACCTACCACCTAACCACCCCCCAGACACAGCCCCTTGTCACTGAGTGCTCCCTCATAGCACAAAATCCACAGGCACCCCACAAGCATGGCACATGCTCTGTACAAGCACACTAAGCCATTCACAAATGCCTGAGCTAGAGACATGATAGACTCTGCATTTCAACATCACTGAATATAATCATACCACTGAGATTCACACCACAGACACATCCATGGAGCCAGGAGTTCCTTAAAACTGGCCCTAGCTCCTATTCCATGGATGCCTTCAACCACATGACTGCCCTCACCCATTCTCCAGGCACACCAGGGAACACCTCCATTCATAAGTTTAACTATCTCCATTCCTGGGCCACACACTTAAAGAAATACAAAATATGATCCAGGGTGCCGAGCTTAGGGCAGTGCTGACTTGCACCCATTTCCACACTGCAGGTGGGAAATGTTGCTCCCAAGCAGCTCTCTACAGCTGCATGTCCACCTGTGTGGGAATCCCTGGGTATCCTCAGTGTGACAGACTGCAAAGTTCCACTGAGGACACTGAGCAGGGAAGACAGAGAGTCTCCTCCTCCCAGTTTATGGGTGCTCTGGAGCTGCCCACTGAGATGGAACAGATGTAGCTGATGGCCATCATGGCCCAAGGACTCTGTCCTTTAGCACTGTCACTACCTTCCAGCAATTGAGGTTTGGTTTGGGTCTGAAACTTGGTCATTTTAGTCCTGAGTGATTGTGGGTTCTGATCTCCCTCACCTCCCACAGCTGAAGCAATGTTGTTTCACCACCCCAGTCCAGAAAGGCAGGAAGGGACAGAAAAAATGAAATTAGAGAAAAGGGGAGAATTAGAGGGTGCCCAAAGTGCTCCACTGGCAGCTGTAATGACTGATCTAAAAGGCAGTGACAACCCGAGCAGCAGCGCAGTGAGACCCCCGGGTGATGAGTGATGGCAGCTCTCATGAGCTGCATGCAGCAAAGCACTGCCTGCCTGGGAGACACCACAAACTGCCACCCAAAGGGCTCAGTAGAGGGCAAACAAGGTGCACAAAGCAGAGTGAGAAACATGATAATGGCAAGGTCACTAAAACAAGGAAGAAAAGACACCTTCCAGCCTCTCTCAGTACCAGAGCTGTCTCACAGCTGCTTTACTTACTGCTAAAACACAGCCATGAGCACAGCCAAAGTGGACACGTAACAGCCAACACCTCACAGTAAAAGGTCCAGTGTTTCCCAGCAAGCACCACAAATATACAACATACTTCCCTTTCGTGCTTCTCCTGCCCTGATCTTTACCAGACTTTGGAAAGACAACGATCACCTGCTCTCTCCAGTGACTTGACGTGTGAAATAGTACTAGTAATGTGCCAATGAAACCACAGCTGAGGCTTGGGGTGTGTTTCTCTTGTTTTGTTTCGTTTTTAACCTAGATGACTATGGGCTGACAATGGAAACACTGGGGAGTTGTGCTCTGGTGCAACTCCACTTACTTCTGCCAGGTGTAACTGGCTGAACCTGATCTCATTTCTGTTCAGCCCAACCAAGAGAGTGTGGATTTGCTGTACCTCTGGTTGCCTCCCCATAGCTCTGTGGAATCATGATATTCAAAATGAGCAAATCCCAGCTGGTGCAGGACACTGCCCTTTACCCATGACTCAGGTAGTCATTTCCCTTGCAGAAAGGACGGTCAGTGCTGGGTGCAATACCAACAGAAGAGCTTCCCTCACTAAGGGAGGCAGCCACACCAGTGAGGGGAAAAACCCTGTCCCCAGCCATGGAGACACTGCAGAGCCCTGTCAAGGGTTAAGGCAAGAGATGCAAGGCGAGTTGTGAGGAGGGATCCCCTTCGTATAACAGCCCTCTCTTAGGACAGTAGCGTGGTCTCTGCACCAGCCTTGACTCGTGGTTCTTCACCTTCGCTTTGAGACACTCAGTGTGTGCTCCTATCCCAGTCATATTTGGGCATCATGACAGGCATGCACCACCACCTCTGCCAGCATGGCAACATCAGCATGGCACTTAAGGAGCCCAAGTAGCCTCCTGAGCCTGGTGTGTGCCTTGCTCAAAGCTCTACACCACTCACCACCTCCAGGTACTATCTGCAGATCAACCATGCATGGGGCGGAGAGGCCTGGGAGGGCTACTGACAGAGACAGGGGGCTTTCTGGGTTATGAAAAGCTAAAATCCATTCATTAGATGAGCGGCTTGGATGGAGGGAGTTCCTAAATGCATCACAGCCCCCTCCCTGTGCTCTTGACCCTCACAAACCAAGTCCCATCAAGCTGACAAAAGCCAGGACAGCTGGTTCCTGCACTGTGCTTCCCCTGCCAGCTCCAGCTGTCAGGAAAGGGCCTCAGCCAGCCAAGCCAGCAGCACTCTGGCACAAGGAACCCCTCTCCCACGGCCTGCTCCATGCCTTTGTTCCCGCTGGCATCCCACTACCACGTGCCTGGGAGCATGCCTCACACACTGCCACAGAGGCCACCAAGAGCTGTGGCCAATCTTTGGGACCCTGTCACAAGCCAAGGCACCCCAGCCAAGCAAAACACACCCGTACTCTCCTTTGGCACACCCTTGCTGGTTCACCAGACATTACAGCAACATGTCACATCCTCACATCCTCTGACACCCAGTGGAAGGGACCAGGGCTCCCCTGGCAGCCAGTGCTCTCCCTGGGAGTTCAAGCAAAGCAACAAAGCCCTGGGCGGGCTCAAGCCCTGTTCCTGTTGAGGACATAGAAACATTCAGGATGTGTTGCACAGAGGAGAAGCTATCCAGGTACTGAAGTGTTCACAGGGCTGTCTGTACCTCCAAGTAAAGCCTCCATCACTTCTGTCCTTCCCAATTCCCTCCTCACATCTCTGGTGGATGTGCTGTTTAAACCAACCCAGATCTCACGTGATTTCACCATTCAGCCAGGGGATAAAAGGGGCCTTGCTGGGTATATTCAAAAGGGCTAAAATTAAACATCATGGGACCAGAGCAAATTTGAAGAATAATCCCTGTCAAGGTCTGGAGCAAGCCCCAGAAATGATGGAGCTGTGCTAGGACCCTGCCGCCTCTGCCTCTTCAGGGGGAAGGGGCCCTCTCGGTGTCACAGCCTTCAGCACAAGGCATCCAGCTCACTCCCCGTCAGCCCTTCCTCCAGCCCTTCCCCTCCGGCCAGGCACGGCCGCCACATCCGCGTCTGCACGAACCAGCACAGCCCAGCCCTGGAGGAGAGGCAGACCCTTTGCTTTCTTCCATTGCAGAAAGCTGCATAAATTCATAACACAAACAGCCCCCGAGGCATCTGCCACGGACATCTGCTCCTCAGGCCTGGGGCTGAGCACAGGAGTATCGGCAAAACCACTCGCCCACCAGCATTAGCTGAAGAGAAAGAACGCGGCCAGCAAAGCACAGCATTAACACAGCGTTAATTAACACAAACCGGACTGCGTGTGGGCATACATAGCGCTGACTCCTGCCCTGAGTCCCCCATGCACACAAACGCCATTCAGACAGGGAATCACTGCATCCAATAACCGCACAAAAGCGTCGCGCATCTGGCAGCTGCCCACCGCGCCCCTCGGCCCTGCGCCCGCGGGGGCTGCTCCTCTCCTTTCTGCGCCCGCCGTCCCTGTCTTACCGGCGTCTTTCCGCTCCTCTGCTCCTCAGAGCTCTCATCTTGTGCTGCGCGCGTCTTCTCGGGCACCATCCTCCCCCCTCCTGTCCCCGCTGCTCCCCGGCTCGCGCGGTGCTATAAATACATCCCTGTACCTTCAGCTTGCCTGGGTGGCTTCGCTGTGCCTGCGTCCGGGGAGACAGCAGCCGCTCCACTAACCGCTCCTGAATAATGATCGAATCCATAACCGCGGCTGGCAGGACGGACGGACAGCCACCGCGGGCCAAGGGAAAAAACCCCAACCCATGTGTTCCCTCCCAGCCTTCGCTAAATCCATGCGGCAGCCCCCCCGCCTACGCGTGTACACACACGCAGGGCTGGCTCGGCTCGCCTCGGTGCCGAGGCGAGGAGGAGAGCCGAGGAGAGGCGAGGAAAGGCGAGGAGGCTCCCAGGCAGCTGCCCGGGATTTCCTGCCTCCGCCTGTGCCGCGGGAGGAGCCTGCCAGCGAGGACAGGACAAAGGCCACCGCGGCCGCCGGCCAGAGGCGATGTCTCTCGCCCCGCCAGTGTCCCGCGGAGAGGCTGTGCACGTACCGGATGCTGTCCCTGCCATCAGTCTGACTCCGCGTGACAGATGGGCCTATTCAGCTGGAGGATTTCTTACATACCCTGCCTGACGCAGCCGAGACAAAGGTTTTCGGCAAGAAACCTGCTCTCAGCAAAAATGTGCTGCTTCTGGCTGGGGGGGTGAAAGTCTCAAGGGTCCACAAAGCCCTCAAAAAGCAGGGTTCAAATATAACCCCCAGATCGCAGTCCTGGTTGACGTGGATCTGTCCCCACGTGGTGCAGGCTGATCTCTTGTCTATTCCAGGCTTTATTGCAGCCTCATCTCTGAATCCAATTGGAATAGCAGCAGATGCATTCTGGATCTTACACCAACTATTGAAGCTCTGAAGACGTTTCAGAATAAGGAAGTATCTGTGTGTTCATTAAGCAGATGAACCCAACCCAACAACAGCCCAGCACACCAAAAAAGTCATTCAAATCTCAGGTCTGGGTTCTGAACCTCTCTATAAAATATGCCTTCCAGCTTTTCTGTGCAGCCACAGGAATTTTTATAAAACAGACAAAAAGCTCCTAATTTCATATAATCACACCATTCTGGAAACCAGGGGGTTAATACCACAGCATGTATAATGAAGTGACAGGAGATGACAGCACTGGTGGTGCTGGAGGAACCTGTCCCTTGCCCCACAGGTTCCTGAGCAGCTTTCTGCTCATCAATGGGAAGAACACAGGCCGCAGCCATACTCCTGCCTTGCTCTCAGCCAGAGCTCCTGCTGCTTCTCTGGGATCTGCAGGGCTCCAGCAGTGACCCCACAGAGTGCCAGACCAGCAGGGCCTGCCCTGGTCACCTTGGCCCACAGCCCAGGGCCTCCACCATGTACCCCAAGACTGGCTGACACCAGGTTTTGTTATAAGATACTGAGTCACTATAAGGTCCAGTGGCCTGAAGTCTGGGAGCAGCTGTGAGTGCGCAAAGGAAAGAAGAGGGGGGAAAACCCCCAGTGTTTTACCTACACTGCCATCCTGCAAGTTGACAGAGGGTGATGTCAGAAGTCGCAGGCACAAGGTCCTAAAGGCTGATAAAAATAAATGGAGGAGAGCTGGGAAGCATTCCCAGAGCAGGAAAACTCCTGCCATACAACAGCTGTCATACCACACACATGAAATCCTTCTCCAAACCACCCTGCTCTGCCAGCAGGATCCTTAATTACACCCACTGAGTTTTGTTCCCAGTTATTTCTGTGTGTAGCAGTCAAGCAGAAGGCCTGGACTGAGATCCAGGTGTGGCAGGAATTGCCACTACTCAGAACATGTCCCTGTTTGGTGGCTCTGCCCTTACTCTGCAGCATTGCTCCATTTCCCAGGGAGCTGACAGCCCTGCATTGGTCTCCCAGCTCAGTGGTAAGTCAGGCCATGCTCATGACACCTCTTCTTCCTCCTAGATTCCCTTGATCCTTGCTTTCCAGGACTGGGGGCTCTCCCACCAGGGTCTGCAACTGGCACATGACTGAGGAGCAGTGATGGCACCATGCTGCCTGCACTGGGCAGCAAGAGCATCGGCTTGTGGCACACACAAGGTTCATACAAACCTTCTTAAGATAACAGGAGGTTTCACCAGTCCTTCCGCACCATAAACCACAATAGCTGCAAGCAAACCCTCTCCAACCCTCGTGAATTCTCATGGCTTGGAAAACACTTGTCTGAGGGCCACAGGCCACACGGCCACCAACCACAAGCATCTTCCAAAGGCATATGGAGACATGCTGCGTCCTCATGAGCCCACTGCACCAAATCAGAACATTCTTTTGGGCTGGGATCACAGATGAAGTCAACAATGATTTAGTTGCGACAAAACCACCGCTGTGCATGGCCCCAGGAGCTGTGCTGACAGTGCAGAGAGGAACAAGGAACTACTGTCTCCTGAGTGCCTTGAGCTCTCACACATCACACATGCTCTCAGAACTGGCAGCCAGGGAGGAATTCTAGTCAGAAGGCCATGCCTGACAACTCAGGGAGCAGATTAGGAAAAGAAATAGAAAAGTAGGTCTAGGCTACAGAGATCATCTTGAGACTGAGTGGCCAGTGCTATGGCTTCCAAAATGCTGAAGGATGGTCAACTGGTCTCAGCCTCTCCTGTCCCTCCTAGAGATGCTCATCTGGCATCCTCAGAGTCACCAAACCATAAATGACAGACTCGTTTGTGTCCCTCAGATGTGCTGCATGACACACCCAGGGCTGTTGGCTCAGGCTGATCTTGTGTCCAAACTTCCCAAAGACAGCCAAGCCAATCTTGTTTTGCCCCTGTCCTTTCTGATCACAATCCTCTTTCCACACAACCCTTAGGAATGCCCACTTGTAAATCCTGGCCTGCTCCTCCAGCAAGGAATCTGATCTACACTATCCTTAAAAGAAGAAAAACAGAGGACATCTCATGCAGTGTGGAGCGGAGCTCAGCAGGGAAAAACTTGGCACTTCCAAGATCTACAGCAAATCCAAAGTGTTTTCTTCCACTGGCACCTCTAAGCTCCTCTCCAGGCAGGTGCTTGCAGCAGCAGCTTGGGGGTCAAATTGGCTGCAGGATCCAGGTTTCTGAGTGTCAGAGCAGACAGCCCCAACCTGCCCAGCTCCAACCTGCCAAACAGTCAGCAAGGGCAACACAGGCATGGGGTGCACCAAGTCCTTCCCACCTTACACCTCAGGTCTTTGTCAAACTGTGGAGGACAGCAGAGAAGTCCTCCACCCGCAGGGGAGCTGTTTTCTGGCAGAGATACTGTGGCTTAGGGACTGCAGTGCTCAGGCTCCATCCTTGGTGAACACCCAGGAGCATGTCATGGAAGGAAAAAACTTCAGCCTGATCCAGACAGATGCCCTTGAGCAGCACAGAGCCAGGCAATAGGGTCCCACCAGGGATGCATCCAGCCAGCCTGGCACGCACAGAAGAGTGGTGAAACTGCATATCCATGGCTTGGCATGGTCAGCACAGTCATGTAATAACAGCATTTATGTTTCTTCCTCTGAAGCAACTAAACTATTTGCAGAATTCCCTACAGAAAAGAAATTTTCTTCCTGGCTGTTTTCTAGGACGAAAGGAAGGGCAGTTCTGAGAAGCTGTTTGCTCAAGCTGAACAGGAGCAGCAGCAGGCAGCAAACCCATTCCCAGCCTGGACCAGGACGATGGAGCCTGAGGAACAGCCAATGTCCTCCATGCAGGTGCATAGCTGGGAACCTCCAGGGCTCAGTTACTGCCTTCTTCTCCTGCTGCCTCCTCTCCCACTATAAGGAACATCAGTGCTGACTTGAGACAGATGAATCTCACGGGTATCGCAAGGTCTGAACTCTGCTGCTCCACCACCAGCAGAGCCGCACACTCACCCTGAGGCTCCTGCTGACCTGATCCAAGGGAAGAAGCCTTGCTGATCTAAACTCTGATGAATAATTTAACCTCAAACTTGAAAGCAAGGCTCCATGTAAGTGGCTTCTGAGAGCATCAGAGCCCTGATGCTTTAGCCAGGCTTCATCCTGTGATGCTCAGGAAAAAGCAAGATGCCAGATAAGAAATGCAGAAATCCCAAAGCACAGGATTAATCCTCTGTATGTTCAGTGCCACAAGCACAATCTGCACAGCAGCCAGATCTCATATTTTCTTTTACCTATCCCACAGATCAAACTTTTAATTTCCGCTCAAGGATCACTGCTGCTTTGCCACATAATCCCTCCAGAAATGTATAAAATTCTATTTCAAAGGTATTTATGCTCCCTGCTTCCACTTGAAGTGCCTCGTGCTTCCCAAGAAGCACTGTGTGACTCATGCCATGCCTCCACTTCCAGCTCTTAAAAAAGAGCGACGACCGTAATTTGCCTCCTGCTTGTTTAAACTCGTGACTTGCTCTGGAGCGAGTTCACAGAGCTTCTCACACCCAGCTCCTCATTTAGGATAATCTGCACGATATAACAACCTGGGCAGACGTGGAGCTGGCTGGACGTCCTCCAGCAGCCCCTCGGTCGCTGCCCGCTCCTCTCCACGGGAGGAGCCGCGGTGCGGTACCGGAGCGTTCCGCGCGAGGGAGGAGCGGGCCCGCGCAAGGGCCGTGTCTGGGCGGGGAGCGCCCAGGCGGCTTCCCTGGCCAGGGCCGCACGGAAATCAACGTACAGGTCAAACCTGCCGCCCTCGCCGCGTCCTCCGATTGCGAACACATTCCTTAGCACAGGACAGAAGTTTGCAAATTTTGCCTGTTAAGAAGGAGAAACCAGGTGGTCCAAGACGGTCCGCGGCAGTCTCGGCACTACTGCTGCTCGTCTCCTTCCGATTCATCCGCCAGCTCTGCAGCACAAATCAGGCTTAAATAGATGCCTGGCCTCTCATCTCAAAGCTACAGCTGGGAAAACCAGGGAGAGGCAGAGCAGAGCCCTGCCAGGCCTGGGAAGCCAAGAAAAACGTTTGGGAGACAAACAGGTACACGTTGCTCTGGGGCACAGAAGCTGGCTGGGCTGAGAGCAGTTTGGTGGAAGAGGATGGAAAATAATGGTGATTTATCCTCTGCAATGGAAAGGCACTGCTTCTTCCAGCTGTCAGGTTCTCCATCCAAATGACAAGAACATCAGTTTGGAAGTTCTTGATGCACGTTAACGTACATGAATAGGAAAAGGTTGGGGACAGCATCCTACAGAAGGTGCAGTTTACGTTACAGGTAGTGGTCCCAATCCTGCGATCCTTACTCACCGAGTAGTCCCTTTGAAATAGAGACGACTGCTCACGTGAGTAAGGGATGCAGGATCAGGCCTGTCTACCAAAGAGGCTGAATCCTGACCTGGAGAGGACATCACGGCCTCTGAGCATTGTGAGACACCTACGCCTGGTCCAGCAGGAGCTAATCCCAGGGCATCACAGGGAAAGACAGTCCAGGCTGGGGCACCACACCTGCAAACAGCACAGTGAGCACAGACCACGGAGAGCAAGGCAGTGGACAACAAAGATGTTCCACTCAAGCAGAAATTCTCCTGAATCTTTCCCAATTCACCCATCTCATGGATGCTCCCAGGTCTGCAAGGAGATCTTTCTTAAACCCGCTGTCCTCCCAGCAGGCTCCTGAAAACCTTATTGGGAGAATGAAAGCCAGCTGTCTTGGGAGAACTCCCAACCTCTATCTTCCAGCTACAATTAACATAACTTTAGGAGTAGCTGATGCCCACAAGAGAGGAGAATAAGCCCAGTCAGCTTACCAAATAACTTTAAATTTCATTAATTAAGGGGGGAAAGGCAGCCCTCTAAAGCAACCTTCGGTGCTGGGAGGCACCCAAGGAATGAAAAGATGGCCTCAGACTGTGTGAGCAATGACCCCAGAAAGCTCTACAGAACAAGGAGGTAGAGGCACCTTCTTCTTCCTAGGGGGTCTCCTGCAGGTCTCCCATCAAGGATTCAGACGCCCAGGCTCCAGCCACACACCTTCCCTCCCTGCTTTCAGCTGACTCTGCACACTCAGTAACATGAAGCAGAGCCCTTGTGCACCTTGAGGCAGCAGAGGCACACAGGGACCTTCACCTTCCTTCCCACCCTCACCCCTGGGCTTGCAGCCCCAGCCCACTTGACCGAGATGAGCCTGCTGAGAGGAAGCCATGCACTCACCCTCCTCCCTTTGCACCAGCACAGCTCTGCCTGCGCTCCAGCTCCATCTCCACACAACACAGCCGTACCTGGCAGCCAAGCGCCGTCCCTCGGAGCCTAGCAGAGGCCAGTGTTCCTGGGGAAAGCAGCTGTGTGCCTTCCAGTCTCCCCTGGCTTGCTGTGATGTGTGCTGGACCATCTGGTGTCCCAGAGGGGACCCCCAGGAGCCCATTTCCCAGCCCCTCCATAAAAACAGTCTGTGCAAACATCACTGCCCACATCAGTCTGCCCAGGGCTGGGCCTTGTGTCGGGACTAGCATCTGTCTTTGCAGATGGATAATTAGATTCCCTTTCCATTTCCTTTCCCCTCCTGATGGTTTTTCTGGCTGGCAGTTCCCCCGCAGCCCTGCACAATCCAGCAGCATTAGTCAGAGGGAAATTCTGCTCCCTTCCTCCCCAGGATGTTGTTCTTGGTTCAATATGAACAGCAGAATGAACTGCACGATGATTTGAGTGCTTCATTGCAGTAGCATTTGTCCTTTTCAGCCAGGCAAACACAGCCTTCCCTCCCATAGCTGCACCCTGCTCCTTTTCCCCAGGTGACACAGAAATCACAGTGTGAATTCAATGAGTGTGATGTTGGCAATTGGAAGCAATTAGCTAATCAGCAGGAATCAGCTGGACTGGGATTGCAGCACACCTCCATTTATGAGCAGTGGTGCCAAACACTCCTTTTGGGCAGGGCCTAAAGAAGCGTACCTGATTCTCAGCCATGGTGTGAGATGCTCTCAGAAAAAGATCATAACACCCTCCTGCAGGAAACCTGAGGAAGAGATGGAGCAATGATGAAATTGGGGTAATTTAACACAGAGCTGTATCTCAGAGGTCCCAGAGAAGGAGAGGATTGTGTGCCCAGATGAAGTATCCAAAGAGATCCTCACTGAGCATACAAGATTGTCTGTCCTCCCCTGCCACCAAGAAGTGGCTTTCTGGGAAGCAGTACTGATACCTAAAGCCCCGATGGTTGCACAAGCATCCCCAGGACCTGCAGAGATGCACAGACACATCAGTTCCACCTGACAGAGATGACTTATCCTGCTGGGATCCACACCTTTCCCACAGTTTCCCCCTCACAGGAGATGTACAGACTGAAGCTTTCAGAGACAATCTGTCAATTCTGTCTTCTTATACCCTCTGACATCCTGTGTTCTCCATGGACAATGACCTGAATCCATGCAGAGCAGGGAGCTTACAGCCCTTCCGTGCAAACCATTGAGATTTCCAGCAGCTCCACATCACTGCCTGGGCTTGGTAGCTTCTATTCTGCACCTGGCTGCAAAAACCAAACTGCTGCCTGCTCCATGCAAGGGGCTTTGAAATGCCTTTCAGAAGATCCCAGGAGCTTGCTGCTGACTCTCTCCCCTGTGATCCATGCCAGCCCACTACTGGCTGCCCACCAAGAGCTGGATGGAGCGTTACCCAGCTGTGCCAGGCTCGCAGGCCACGAGGCTCAGACACTGCAGCCGTGCAGCAGTCAGTGCCTCTTGCACCATTTGCGGCCTGGCTGGGCTTCCCAGGGCTGGCACACACCGGTGCCCGCGCCGGATCACAGCGGCAGCGAGGCGCGGTGTTCCCAAAGGCCATCACAGCCCTGGCTGCCCGAGGAGGTCCCCAGCACAGCTGTGTTGTGGGCCACTGGCACAGCTGTGGGACCACCCAGGCAGATACAGAGCCTGGCAGTTTGCTGCATGAATGAAGAAGAAAAGGTAAGGGCAGCGAGGCAGCTGGGGTCCAGGATTGTTCCCCACTTGCCTGTGGTTGTGCAGCCATCCCGCATTGACATTGGCTCCTTGTACGCTGCCATTGCCAACACTGAGGCCGTGCCTGGGGGACAGCTGTCAGAATAATCAAAAACACAATCAAGAAATGCTTTCCAGCACCTTTCTCTCCCCTTCTCCATCACCTCCTTGCTCCAGCAAACACCAAGCCTGGTTACACCTTTGCTGCACAACTCATCACTTCCCTGTGCCCTGCAGTGTGACTGGAGATTCACATTTTATGTGATGATGGGAGAAAACGTCAAGTCACTGAACATCTAAATCAAACTGTGCTGTCAAAGGGAATTTAAACAAAGTTTCTTCCAAGCTTAATAGTAATAGTCAGTAACTGCTGAGTGTTGCTTCTCCTTATCAGGGAGATGTTGACCAGTATGGCAAAAATAAGACTAGTTAGTCTGAGTTTGTAGTGAAACAGAGCAAAGAACCTTAGATGAAGAAGTATCTGGCTCAGAGTCTCAGCAGAGATTGTGTCAGATACTAGAGGGCTGCCCATGCCCTTCCATAATACAGGTGTGAATTGCAAGGTCTGGAACCCACAGTAAGGATGACCACACAGATCATTTACCAAGACTGGTGGACACTGACAAGTCCTGGTAGCTCTGCAGTACCCAGATGAATGCCCTGCCTGAGGCTGCTGCAGGACACAGCACGGTTTGCCAGGCTGGGGGGTTAGCTCAGGAATCTTGGTGCTCTTGTGACAGAGGGACAGTAACAGGCACCCCAGCAGAGCCAGGAGCCCAGCACAGCCCACCAGCACAGCAGCCTTGTCTGCTTCAGTCCAGCCCCAGACTTCATTAGCAGTTTTGCAGCAGTGAGAGATTCCTACTAACCGCTGAGATGGAGCCATCTGTTTCCATTTATGTGCTGGCTCACAGGAGCAGCTACACAGCAAAAGGACTCTAGAGAGGGTTTGCTCTCCTGAGCACACAGGGAGTGAACAGCCAGCCAGTTGGGACAGAGGCTGAATTCACCCTCCTCAGTGACTTAATACCTCCCTTCTGCAAAATGAACACCTGGGAGGCACTGCAGCCCTCCCTTTGATTTTGTGACCAAGCTCCATCATTAATCCACCTACAGGCCACTTCCCTGAAGGCACAGAGGACTTGCTCCCAAGCTCAACACCACCAAATTACTGCTCTGCATGGCACCACAGCAGAGGAGGGGTTAATAAAGCTGTTCCCACATCTCTTGGCCTGCCCTCTCAAAGCCAAAAGGAATCTGCCACTGATAAACCAGGATCCCTAAATTAACAGCTACCAGGCCCTGGTTTTTTCTATACCAGGATCCTGCAGAAATCATGTTATGCAAAGAAATCTTTACCCAGACACTTTTTCCATGCATTCATTTTTATGTACATGCTGCTTGGGCCAACCATGTACCCAGCTGCCCCAGAAAAGAGCAAAACATGCTAGTGGTGTCTGTGCAGCACAAAAGCACAGAGTGGAGATGAAAATGTCAACAGGTACTATGGGAGAGTCTAGGCAGCTTCCAAAAAAGGTAGCAGGAGGAAAGGAATAAAAACTGGGGACACCCTGTGTGGGGAGGGCTATGGAACTATTGGTCCTGTCTGGCAGCTGAACTTTGGGAGGACTTTGCCACCTTGCTTTACCAGTCACACCTGCTTGGGAGGGAAAATAGTCTACTTGCTCAACAGGAGGTTTCATACTATAAAACAGATTGCTTAATTCTTGGCAGTTTGTGTTCAGCAACTACTCTTTTCCTGTGTTTGCTGCTTCCTCTTTGAGCATGCATTTTTTCAGAGCCAGAAGAGACATTATGCACCCCTCAGCCTGCCCATGGGCCCTGCAATTCCCTTCAGAGATTCCTTCCGTTTGGAAGATCTGATGCCTGTGGTGGACTCACAACAACAGCAGAGAGCAGCAGAACATACACTAAGTTCTCCTTTCCTTCACAACAAAATCTTCCTAGTCTAGACTGGAGGGAGCAAAACTGAGTGTTCCTGGAGAACAGAGTGTTCCTGGAGAATATTGCTCTTAGGTGAGAAAGGACAGAATATCAGGACACAGCATGAACAAAAGACAGCAACAGTAACACCCTGTGATACTGCAGTAGCAGCAACTGGCTGGGCAAATCTGCCACAAAACCAAAATCCTAAAGCATCCTACACAGCTTCATGGAGGGATCCTTCCCAACACAATCTTGTCTTACTGCCCCAATCCCATCACCAGCTTCTCTTCCCCATTGTGTTTTTGATTATCTCACCTCCAACCACACCCGTCTGGAGAGGGCAATTCTGGATCAATTGGCACACATTACCATGCTCAGCCCCCCAGCAACATGGCACTGATGCTGCAGCCAGAGGTGGGAGAGCAGCCAGATCTCAGGTCCATTCTTAATAGCTGGAAAAGAGTGTAACTTTTCTCTGAAGTTCTAAAGTGTATCCTTCTGTACCTTATGTGTCTGGTGCAACAGCCCGAGCACAGGAGCTTCCCTTGCTTCTCCAATCTGCCTTTGCTTTGCTATCACATATTGTCACGCTGTCCTGCTCAGCTCTGCTCTGCTGAAATCTTCCCAGGAGACATTTCTCCTCAAAGCTCCAGATATAACGACATTGCCATCCTGGTCCATTACAGCCCTGTCCCGGTCACCCTGAGGCCGCTCCCGGGGACTTAAACACATTGCAGAGAACACACACAGCTTCAGGCCACAGAGCACAGGGCTGCTGAACCTGAGAGACAAGGGGACCCCTGCCTCCTGCAGTTCCCAGCCCACCGGGCAAAGCTGTGCTCAGACAAGCAGGATTTGCTGCCAAGACCTCCCCCAGAGAAGGAAGAACCAGTGACCCAACCCCGAATCAGGGGAGGCCCTGAGCAGCGCAGCAGGGCTGGGCACAGAGCCCTGAGTTACCAGCCCATCTCCGGAGCTGACAAACCTCCCACCAGAGGCAGCGCCTGGTACAAAGCCTCTTTTGTTCCTGACACACGAGCCCGCTCCAGGCTGCCGCCGGGACACATCTTTATTGTGCCCTCCTGACTTCAGCAGCAGGCAAGGCTTGGGGATAATGGTCCCTTTCTGGATGCTGCTGGGGCTCACACACAGAGGCTGCAGATGCAGGGGGCTGCCAAGGTCCTGAGCCCTGCCAGGCAGCCAGCGCTGGCACCATGCATTCGTCACCACTGACAGCAGCACACACCTCTCCTGGGGCTCCACTGACCCAAACTCCTTCTCAAAGACATGGCAGAGCTCCTCTGTAACCCAGCCAGCACTTGTCACCTGTCACTGCACTTCAGTGTCACGGGCACAGCTGTGGGATGCTGAGCAGAGGGGAAAAAAGGGGGCATTTTTAACAGAAAATACCAGTTTGTCCATGCACTTTGAGATTGTTTCATCACATACAGGCATGGAGACAATTCTGAGGCAGGAAGGAGCAAAGTCTGCAAACTCTTGTCCTCACTGTGACATGGTCACAACAGGATTCATTTTCAATCCCAGCTCCCAGTGCCACAGGGAAGAGGGGCAGGAGGGCTGGAGAAAGTCTCTTGCTAGATCCCATGAATGGGTAAAGTCTCCCTATTTAGCAGTGGTGGGAGGGGAATTTATATCCAAGCAAGTCTTGATGCCACCTGGGATAAGGCCAAGAGAAAAGCAAATTCTTCCAGTCAATTTATCCCCCTCCAATACTGCCTACCCAGCTACAGGGAGTTTCTGCAGCCACACAGCCACAGAGACATGAGAAAAAACTGCTCTTATTTTCCAGCTGTAGCCTACTACAGCCCAGCATCTCTTCAGCCTGAGCTGGAGCCAGAAGACAACTAAGCTTAAGGGGAAGTGGCTGGACACCCCCACACAGCTTGTGAGACTGTCCACTTGTCCACTTGACTGAGCACTTGGAAGCTGTCCTTACTGAAAAACATGGACAATTACTGAAATCCAGAGCTGCACCTGGCAGACCTGCTCCAGCATCCAGGATAGAGCTGGGCTTGCTGGATACCAGCAGAGTCCGAGGACTCCAGGCTCCATCTGTGCAGTCGAAAATCTTGCCTCCCTCAAAATAGCAGACATCAAGGCAGGAGGAAGGGCCCTTGCCATGTCAGGAAGCAGAATTATCTGCTGGTTTCTGCAAGTAGTATCTGTGGTCTCATGTGCTCCTCATCACTATCTGGACCTGCAGTTGACACCCCAGCTGGCTCCCACCCCATGCTCCAGATCCTCAGATCTCCCAAGTTTCTCACTGACATCTTGGGTCCTAAAAAGCAAAGCCTCCAGGAGGGCTCTGATTTCCTTTTCTGGTGATCCACAAGGTCCTCAGATTCAAAGAACTCAGCAGGGACTCTTCCATCCATGCACATACCTTCAGCACCTTTCCACACAGCACGTGATCACACTTAACATGTTTTCCTGCTGGGCACAGCTCAGCACCCTGCAGGATAGGGTGTCTACTCTAGCATGTAGAAAGATGAGAACAGAAGGATAAAACCACCCACAGTCATTACCCACTTCCCACCCCCTGGCACAGTACACCACTGGGCAGGAGGCACAGGCCCCTCGCCTGCATCATTCAAAGAGCATCATAAGCTCTGGCTGGGCCTCCAAACACTGCTCCACCTCAGAGCTGGAGACGGATGAGGTCACCTCCAGTCTGAAATCACTTCCCTTCTCAAACTGCTCCCAAGACTGTGCCACCGATTAAAAAGAGTGGGATGGGTGGGGAGGAAAACCCAAACCAATGGAGCATGTTCCCCATTAAGAGCTCAACACTTAATTTATCTCTGCCTCGCAGTCGACTGCCATCCAAACCCTCCACCCTCCCTCCTTCCCCTGCAAGAACAAACCTGGCAGAAACTGCTTTGAATTAACAGCAGGGTATGGCACAAGGGTTGGAAATGGTTTGTACTGGCAACGCAGCACTGAGCATCAGCACCACAACCCTGCGGTTTCTCCAGCACAGCCCCATTCTCCACTGTACAAGTGGCCACACTGGCCAAGGTGGCAGCAGGATTCTCCCACCTGGATCACACAGCACAAATGCCTGAGGAAGAAAAATGAAAATTAAGGTCATTGGGAAGGGGGGGCAGGGTTCTAAGGAAAAGAGCCTTGCAGTGGTCACATTTGGCCAGGAAAACCAGACTGACAGTTCAGTGGCATTCTTTTAAAAACACATTGACCACAGATGAATCAGTGTCTCATTGTTAGAAGCTCTGACCCGACCGCAGCATCCAGCAGTGCCTCAGGCAGTAACGGCCACCACACATCACTGGCATACACACATACTCCTACACAGTCATGGGGTTTTCCCCTCACCCCAGACTTTGCTCAACACAGGAAGGCACCCAGGTTTTGTGGGTCTCTTCCAGAATTCCCAGTCTCGCTGCAATGGCAGCCATTGGATGGGGCCATTTTGTCAGCAAATACAGCTGCTGTGATCCATTCCCTGTTCAGAATCCAATCCAGCTCACACATGCACATGGCCTTGGCCTCACTGGTGACACAGCAACCACTGGGCATGACCCCACAGGGTGATATGAGCTATTGCAAATGCAGTGGAACAAGGAGCAGAGCATGCTCGAGTGCAGCTATGCATCACATGCTGCATAATTTTAGACTTCCTTCAAGCAGATGGAAGACTGGGTTATGTGTGCTGCCAATCCTGTGACAGTTTCTTTGCATCACACAGCAACCTTGGGGCTGAACAGCAGGAGAAGTACAGCATGACTGCATTTCCCAGAGAGCACTTTGCTCCTCAGGCTCTTTCCAGAGGCCAGCCCTGGACAACAACAACCAGTCAAAACAGCAATGAAAGTGAGACCTTTCTTCCTTGTGGGCTTCAGCCCTTCTAGAAGCAGTGGGCACCAGAGAAGGGAATCTCTCTCAACCCCAGGCACCAGGCATGGACCCGGGCTGCTCAGGCAGCTCCTCTTCAGCATAGACTAGGAATAAATACACTGCAGGACAAACAGGTTTCAGCAGATGAAGCAGCAGGCTGTTCCCACCTGGCTGCATTCCCACCAGCCTCTTGCTGCCAGATCTGGCTTCACACCTGTAACTCAGTAAGGTGCCAGCAGAAGTCATCAACACAGTGAGGACCTGGTGGGGAAGCAACTGTCCAACGGACAGGCTGCCTTGCTGGGGAGATGAGGAACCACAGAGCTTCTACACAGCAGTGCCTGTGAGTTCCCAGTGGGAGAACTCCAACAGCAATGAGTGAAGCAGGGCATGCTTCACACCCACTGCCCTGAGAACACCAACCACTACACGGAAGGAACAGATCTGAAGTTGCACATTTGGGCTAAGGGGAATCCTGAGGCTCAGGTGCCTCTGGGAAGCTATAGTTGTGGTGTGATTGACTCACAGGGGAGCAGAGCCACTCCTTCATCAAAGTATGCTGCGTATCCCTAAAAATCATGGCCTCCAGACAGAAATGCCTCTAGACAGAGCTGTTATATCTTGGGCTTCAGTTCCACCACCTCTGAGCATAGAGAACTTCACTGCAAACACCCACATCTGCCCTGGCTGGGCCAGTGCTCTCTGCTGAGCCCTTAAGGATCTGGTGGTGGAAAGCACTGAAGAAGGGTCACACTCTTCACCCTGCACCCAGACACCCTGGAGAGCTCCAAGCCATGTTCTCTGTCCCCTGCAAAAGATATCAACACTGGAAAAGATAAGAAAAGATCTGCAAGAGCAAAGCCTGTGTGAGTTTTCCATGCTGCAATGAGTCTGGGTGAAGCAGAGACAGGCACATGGGAGCATAAGGCCTCAGGGCAATGTGCTGTCTAGCTCCTCAGCCCTGGATTTGTCATCCAGAGAGCAGAGTGCAGTCAGCTCCATGCTCCCAGAGAGCACAGCCCTATGTCAGGGAGCCGAGCCGGAGCACAGAGGCGATCCCAGGCGCAGAGGGCCCGTGCTCAGCACACGAGACAACTGCCAGGCACACCGAGCAGCCAGAAAGCAGCACAGCCACCGTGATAAACAGTGACTATCCCCTAGCCAGCTCCTGCCAGGCAGACACAGGAGGGGTTTAAGGAGAAGTCTGAACGAAAATAAAGAGGACAATTTTCAAAAGAAGGTGGGATGAGCTTAAGAGATTAATCCACAATGGAACATCTCTGCTGAATAGATCCCTAAAATAGAAGCAACATTGTAAAAGTTTCAGTTCCAAGACAGAAACCAAAATGTTAAATGGGTCTCTGTCACTCCTGAGCACAGCCATGATCCTTTCACAAAGCTACAACTCTCACTGATTTTTTTGAGGCAAAGATGAAAGGGCCATTCAGAGCTGCCTGGAACACACCTCTTGCAGTATTTTCAGTTATTTTCCTTCAGCAACCCCTTTCCTGGACCTAATCCATGGACCACAGCACATGAAAGGCAACTGTAAGCCTGGCACCAGGTGTGTAAATGCCGAGGCAGCAGCAGCCTCCTCATGGGAGATGGTGAGAGCTCTTGCTACACAGCAACTTAGATCAGAGAGGGATGGTGGGGGGAGAGCGGTGACAAGGCTGCTCACCAGAGCCAAATTTATAAAAATACAGGAGGTATCTAGCTCCTCAGTTTCAAAGGAGTTAGGCACTTTCATCTGTATTAAAAGAAGGCTGGCCTTTGGTTCCTATTATTGCAAATTGCCTAAAAAATTTTGCCTTTTAAATAACTACACTGTACAATGGCCTTTGTGGAAAAGCTCATATTTCAGCCTTGTGCCTTTCATCTCCACACCACCAACCCAGACCAGAGGAATGTGTCAGCTCCTTGGTTAATCCAGAATGTGCCAACAATTTCAGAGGCACTGCAAGCAGGATCACTTCATTTGTGGCAGGAACAGCCACAATCTGGACTGGCACATTGGGAAACTGCAAGGCTGTGGCCCAGGAGAGGCTGCACAGACACAATTGCCATGCAAACACTCAGTAACTGCCATCATGTCACAAGGCCCCATTGAGCTTCATACTGGAACAAGAAGATTGGAGCTGCTATTATCTTACAGCAATAAGGTGCTGGGTTTACAACCCAACTCTCCAATTTTGGCAAATCTCACCCCTGATAATTCAATATAAAATACTGCAGCCAGACCAGGCAACCCAATTTGACTAGGACAGAGGTAGAACACGAGTATTGTCCTGACAAGGTCTCAGGGATGGTATTTTTCTACTAAATTCCAGACTGCCATTTTGCCTCTCTCCTCATCAAAAATTACAGCCTTAGGAACAAACCTTATCACCCAACTGGACTGCAGGAGACAGACACTAAAGCCATACATCTTCCAGAGGGTTATTAAAAGACAGACATTCAAAAGTGCATTCTCTACACCTCCTAAAAGCCTTTCCACTTTAAGATAACAATTTCTTCCCCGAAAAATGGAGAGAGAAAGCATTCACAAAAGGTTAGTGTCCCAAGCTGAGTAACTACTGTCCTTGCATCAGGACCACAGCCCAACCATTGAACAAACAGGGTTCTCCATAAGATCTGTTCTTTGCTGATAATATCACTGTGACACTGGTTTTTGCTGCTATTTCAGTGTTGATTTCCACTGTGAAGTTTATCCAGTCAGAGTCATCAATATACCCTCTACTTGCCCTGTAGAAAAACTGTTATCAGCAACTCACTAATACAGTCCTGATTGTAAGGAACAGATAATTGTGGAATCCTCCCTCCTGAGAATTTTTCTGTGGTATTGCTGATTTCATAAATTTCTTTCTGGGGTCATCTGAAAATAACAAAAATGGTAAAGTACATGAGATGTAAGATGAGAGATGCTAATGTAGCAGACTCCGGTATAGCAGAGTTCATAGAGAGAAGATGTCACCTTTGAGATGATTACATTGGATTTCTAGAAGTCAGAATGAAACCAGATTAAAAATATATTAGAGAAGACAGAAAGTCATTTGACTGTAAATGCTGTGGCTGTTGGACACACGAGGGGCAGCAACACAAAATGTTAGAAAGAACTTGGAAGTAATGGAGTGGAAAAAATTGCATTTGCTAGACTGTGTTTTCCTACGAGGCAACCCAAAGGAAATGGAAACAGCCATTTTTAGGTGTAGGTAAGGCAGAGGAGCAAGGCAGTGGGGGGAATGCCCCACTCAGTTGATGGGTTAGCAGAGAGCCAGCACCCCCATGCAATGTCAGCTCAAGTGACAGCCACAACAGGCCAAGAGTAATTTGTAACTGGCAGCTCTTTAACGAGAACTGGGTGCAAAATCAAATTAGATACCCAAGAATAGCTCTTAGGATGTGCAGCACAGCATGAAGTCAAACCTTTATATGTTTTAGGAATCCAAAGATAACTATCTTCAAGCAAAGCCCAGAACCACTCTTGTATGCAAAATGAGGAGGGGTTCTCTTGGTTTCTAGCTGGGGCTCTGACTTGCTAGGCCAAACAGCGATCTCCTGGGATGTATTTTCTGGGATTTATTTTCTCAGATTTATTCTCTGTATGGGTTCTCATCCCACTGCCCCTTGCAGGCTTTTCAGATTCATTTATAAACCATTGCCTTGAAAATACAAAGCAAGACCTGCTTCCTCTTCTGAAGAAAACACATGCTGGCCTATTACTGCAGGATGCCAGCCAAGAGGTGGGTGGATGCCCTAATTATTTTATTTTTTAAAAAATAATGAAGAAAAATAGTTATTTGTCATGAAGGAAAATCCCTGATCAGCTAAGGGACAAACTCTAGGTACCCAGTACACGTGGATTCACTGGAGCCACAAGGAAGCTCAGCCCTTGAGCATACACAGGGTGTCTGAGGAAACGAGAGCAGCGGTCTCATCCAGATATTTCCTGGATGTCCACTGCCATTAATGTCATGATAAATGGGATCTGAGTCCTCCAAAATGCCCAATATGTGCTGTGAGCTCTAACTTGCAGGGACACAACTTCAGTGCCAAACACACCCAAGTGCAAGATGCAGCACAGGAACAGCTGACGGGAAGAAGCATCTACACACTTCGCAAAGAACCAGAAGATGGCTCATTAAGCTTGCAGACTAACAAGCCCCATGATACCCCTCATTAGCAACCCCATGCACACACTGCACTGCTGCCACATGAGGGGCAGCTCCAATAACATCACTTGTTTACCAAGAGAACAATTCTGCTATTGCCTGACACCTGCCCATGACAGTGTGACCACGGGAGGAGCAGAGAGATGTTCAGATGACACTGGGCATTCAAATGAGGCAGCAAAATGCCTGGCACTGGCTGGAACGTCTGAGCAGCTGCTGAGGACCAGCCCTACCATCTCAAACAGAAAGGCTTTCACTGACATTAATGAGAGCTGCTGCAAATAATGCCATCCCACAGCTCTGAGATGGCATGCCAGTCCGTCTGGGGACTGGCAGCTGAACAGAGCAGGCACTGAGGAACAGGAACGCTGGGCTCCATCCAGTTGCTTCTGGTTTACTCAAATTGCTGTGAGATCCAGTGCAGTGAACCTGGTGTGAGCCAAGCATGGTGGGGCAGGGCAGATGAGGCTTATCCAGGTGACAAGAGGACACACTTCTGCTGCACAGTGATGGTCATCAGGTTCCAAGCAGGTTCATGGGGCACTACTGGGGTGTATGCAGCAAACAGGCCTCTAACTCGCTGAGCTGCATGGGCCTGCTCTGAGCCTCTGAAGTGTCAGCCCCAGGACTGTTGGCAGTCTAGACCTGATCCAGAGGGTCCAGCTGCTCAGTGAACCTGGAGTGCTTCCCAAGCATGTGCCTGGACTGACTGCTCAGTAAAAGCACCAAGTTCTGCTAAATAACTGTCATCCCCAATACGCACTTCCCTCATAAATACACACACTGCCAAGGGCTCCTTTCAAAGGGAGAAGAGCTCTTTAAAGCAGCTGAACAGCACAGGTATAAACCTTGGGATGAGGCACAAGCAGTTTCTCTTCTGCTTGCTACAGCTCCAGTGCAGTACTCCAGCTGCATCACAGAAACCATCTCTCAGAGTTGGGACTGCAAGACCAACCTCTGGGAGACAAGAGATCTTCCCTGACAGCATCTCTCACTGTGCCAATGACACATTCCTGCTCATCTTGGCCCCTTGCAATCATGGCAAGGCTTTGCTGCAGACTAGCTGCATCTCCTGCTGCCTTAATTCAGCCCACTGCTTACAAAACAGGACAAATACCAGCTTCTGAAGGCTCTGATGCTTCTTCCATTACTGTCGGATCCCAGCTGGCACCAGACTCCCTAAGCAGCAGGAACCTCTGAGATTCTATAGGATCTTTAAAGCCATAAATCTCCCTGATGTTTTTTACAGCAGGCCTTGGGCAGAGGGAAATTTCTATTGGTCTAGATGGGCATTTCCAGTCCTGCCTACCCACATTTCCAGGACTTCGTATCACTTGCAGAGACTCAGGAGAGCTTTAAACCCAACAGAAAGCACAGCCAAGGAGACCGTGTGTAGGGCAGGCAGATGCCTTTGTGACTCACATTTCACCTGAATATATAATTAATGTAGTATGTAACTTATTTGAAAATAAAAGTGGATGTAAGACTGCAAGATCTAAAGAGACTACATGTGTGTACGCATCACAGCAAGAATGAGCTCCGTGCGTCAAGAAGGATTAAAATAGTTCCCACATGGAGGAAACAGTGAGGAGACATTACAAAAAGCTGAAAGCAAAGTGACTTGCCTGGGAAGTAACCTTAAAAATAATTGCAATACAAACTATAGCAGTAAAAGACCTGGCTTGTGCCCTCATGTGCGTTCACACAGCTTCATGCACCACGGGTCTGCAAGGAAAAATGAAACGTAATCATTGCAGCCACATCTGTATTGCCATGGGCTTTGCCTCGCAGAAAACAGAAGGAAGATGTTAAGCCCTTGGAGCCTCTTTTCCCACAAGCTGAGTGGATCTCCTTCTCCTCCCTTGCTTCTGCACTGAGAACGTCCAGAGGTCAGTGGGACGGGCTCACTCCTCATGGCCAGTCTCCAGGAGCTAGCACTCATGCTCCTGTGGTTTATTTGCTCAGCCTGCACTCTCAGCTCCCAGTGTCCCTGCCAGGAGTCATTCTGGGAGAACGGCACCAACTGCCTCGGGTGGGGTCAGGCAGAGACGGGCCATCCCAGCTCCACACACACACCCCGGACACATTGGATAACAAGCTGCAAGACAAACAGGGCACTCCCAAAGATCCCTGGAAGAGCAAAGGGCTGTGCTGCACAAAGCTCAGGTCTCCCTCTCCTCGGCACGGAGCGGTCACACAGCACAGGCAGGGTCATGCAGCCGCTGCCCCTCTCTCCCCAGCAGGAGTCAGGGCAGGGTGAGCACGGCTGTCACTGCCATCAGCCACTGCCACTGTGCACAGAAACAGCCCAGATTTAAGAGCCGAGTGAACAACTGGAGTTAACTTCTAGTAAGGGCTTCCCATCTCTGACTGACTTACAACTACACTGGCTCACACCTCACAGAGCCCCAGGCTTGCATGAACCACAGCCCAAGATCCTCCAGTGCTACATTTCCAAGGGTTAACCCTGAGCCTCTCTCAGCGCCGGCTGCCATAGCACAGCATCCGAGGGCTCCACAGCTGTATGCAGATGAGCATCCCTGCACTGTCCTGCCCTGCCCAGCACAGCTACATTCCTCTTCCAGAACTCAACTTCAGCCTCAACTTCTCTTATTTCTTTTGACTTCAGGAGTGGACAGTTGTACTCAAGCCAGAAGCTAAACAATTCTCCTCCCCCTCTTGGCGTTACACCCTTGCAGATGCTTGTGCACGGTTTCACTTCCTCTTCAGCTCTTGGCCAACACTTAGCCAAGCTTTGCTCGTTAGCAAAACAGCCCCTGCATCTTCTCAGCACACTCTCCCTTCCAGCCACCCCCGGCACTTGGCTGCTGTGACGCTGCTGGGTACCAGCCTTGTGAGCAGGGAGTGAGGACTGAGAGAAGGGATAGCAGTCTAGAGCTGAATGTTAGCAGGTCATAACAGATTTCAATCAATGCACTGGAAATACAGAAGAGAAGGCATGAAGAATATCACCGCATTCAGTCCTAAAACAAAAACAGCTCTTAAGTCAGAAGCAACAGATCTGTTCCACTTCCTGCAGCCCAGCCCCTATAGTCAGCACTGTACATCCAAATCTTCCCTCTCAGCAGTGCCGCCTTCCACTGTTCATGCTGAACAGTGTTTCTGGAAAGCCAAGTCATGGATGAACAGCAGCACACATACATACTGATGAAGAGCATATGTTCTGGCATCCGAGCCCAGCACCACACACAAATCCAGCTCCTGAACACTTTTGTGGGAACAAGATGACTGCAAACCTCTTCACAGCTCCAGGGACAAATCTCTGGGAGAAAAGGAATGTGTAGCAGCAGACAAACATTTTTTTCCTGTGCTTCAAGGCTAACCACACTGTAGACATGCACACACACACACAAAATCCAGCCCTTATGGGAATTATTCCAGTATGCTATGAAACAACTTGCATACACTTCATAAACATCTGATGTCACACACATATTAGAGGTGCCCCATGTTTCTTTTATGAGTAAAGCATTATCCTGTGTGGTTTCACTGTCACAGGGAAACCTCTGCCTTGGGCAAGAAGGGGACAAACACTTTAGTGTTGGTCAGGAAAGAAAACTCTACAGGTAAGCAAAGAATGTGCCCTCCAGTTCATGCTCTGCTATACAAGAAAAAAGGTAACACAGAGGCCACTTCAACTGGAAGAGAAATGGGAACGGGAGAGGAGCCCTCTGAACTTAGCCAAGAGGTATGTCAGCAAGAAGTACCTGAAGTATTAAGGATGGAGCCGAGCTCCCCAGGCTTGGTTTCAGCACATATGAGCAGTAACTGCAGCATGGTTATAGGAGCCACCACTGTGGGGTGTCCCAAAACAGCTGGGGACTTGGACTGAACATTTAAAACTAATTTGGCAAAGCTCTAGAGATACACAGCAGGCACACACCTGGCCTGGCACAGCGACCAACCAGCTGGCTGAGTTGGGATCTCCTCTGGATTTCCAAGATATCCATTTCATTGGGTATTTAATGAACAGCACCTTAGACTGAAACTGGGCAATATGGGTTCTAGAACACACTGAACTCCACCAGCTGTTTCTCTCTCTTGACTTGCCTTTCCTCAGCTTTTCCAGGGAACTGTCATAACACAAGCCTCTTACATTTATTGCTACAGCCATCAAATGAAGAACAGCATCAGCATGAAGCCAGTAATATTTTTGAGAGCATAAGTGGTTGTAAGAGACTCTTTGACTTTGGAGACTGAAAGCACCCAGGGACTGTGTTTCTCCTTTGTTCAAATGGCAGCAACACTTTTGCCTCTGCAATTGCAAGCCATCTTTTGCAAAGCCCCAGCAGTCTTGAACCCAGCAGCTGAACAAGTGTCACCAGCATCTCTTGGGATTGAATTAAGGTTGTTCCTACTACCTTAACATCAGCAAGGATCAGGCCCTAACATCTGCTGAACTTATACATTTGGTTAATGTGCCTGGAACACTGGAACAGACCTTTACAACTCTCACAAGTGCAGCAGAATTTTGGAGTTGCGCACAAGTAGCTGGGCTGGGAAATTGAAGTGACAAAAATCCTGTGTAGGAAGCACTTACTTCTCCTTTCCATAAACTGCAGATTAGTACTTGCACCAAGAGGGCTGAACTTCTCCCCTGCCCTGCACTCACAACTGTTTCATCCATTTGGAGCATAAATAATTGAAGAGAGACAGCAGCAGCAGCAGGAGACAGAATTTGTGTCCAGCTCTCCAGTGGTTCTGTTTCACCACCAAGTCCACACACTGACCTCTTTTTACAGCCCTTTTCCAAGTAGCCAAGCAGACAAAGAATGAAAAAAGAAAAGCCCAAGTGCCCAGGATGAACTTCCCTTCCCAGCCCAGGACAGCCCATCTGTGACACAGGGCCTCCTGCAGCCAGGCTGTTTAGACAGATGCACAGCAGAAAGACAGGCAGGGCTGACCCTCCTGACCTGCTGCAGTCCCACTGCTCCCAACACACTGTTCTGAGCACTGAGCCTCTGCCCAGCCCGGAGGGCAAGGGACCAACACTGTCTTTTAAAATGGGCCAAAAAAAATGAATGAAACACACAAGGCTTTTCACAGAGAAGTAAAAGCTTCCACTTCTATGCCACGTCTGGCCAAGATACACTGGGACATCAGAAAAACAAGCAGGGATGTGCTGCTTTAAGAGTGTTTCCAGTATTTACCTCCAGATTCTGTGACTAATTTGCTACTCCCTTTCTGGCAGGAGCATCTTGGTAGCCAGGATGCATGACCAGGGTTGGAAAACACAGAGGTTGGAAGAGACATTAATGTGGGGAGTCAAAGAGAAACAGCCTCACCCAGGGCAAGCTATGACACAGTGAGAGACTATCCAGCTGTGGTGAAATATCCCATTATACAGCTGCAAACGTAATTTTGCTTTCTCTGAGGGAAAAAAAAAAAGCCACCTCACCACAACCATCCTGAATTGACACAGAGCAGGAACCCAGACCCATACTGCTGCTCCCAATGACTCAAAGAAACACAATTATAAAATAATTGGTTTAATTCTGAGAAAATTAAAGAGTCAATGGTAGTTTGTTCTCCTTCCAGGCTCCATACTTTTCTGCACAAGCAAGAACATTCCTCTAGTCACAAGACAGCAAGAACTATTACTGTAAGAAAAACATTTAGGTTAAAGATGGCAGTGCCACAAAGGAACAGTGGAGGTAGAAATCCTCCAAGCTACTCCAGCAGGGACTTTAGGGAGATTCTGTAAAGACTAAGCTCTGCTTATAGTCTTTGTTGTACCGTTGCTGTACAAGAGAACCTATCACTAGGATGATACTTCTCATCACACATTTCACAAAACTCAGTTACTCAGTTTTCCCCACATAGGTATCTACATAGAAATGGAGGGTCACATTAGGTCATGTTCAACCAGCTCAAGGCACAAGGAATCACCACTTTTTCCTCCTCTTAATCTGTTCTTGGTCATCAGCAGCTGCCTGCACTGGAGTTGTCCTCAGTGTGACAGGCAGTATCTACAACTACTGCAGGTGCCTCAGCTCTATGCAGAGTGCAGCCTTTCAGGGGATACACTTTCCTGCAGTCCACCTGGGCTTATTTCTCCATAAGCACAGCAGAGAAAAGGAGAAGGCAGTTCAGCACACTTTAACAGGGAACTGGGGGATTTCCACCAGCCAGTGTTCTCTGGTAGGCAAGGCTGGGGTTGAAAGTTGACCTTAAAAATGATGCTCTGTGTTGGCACAGTTGCTATTTTAGATAGAAGACATCTCTGCTGTTGCAGTATCTGCTGTTCCAGGAATGATAGAAATCTCTGCTCCATTTTTTACAAGAAAAAACCAAAGGAGTCCAAAGGTAAGTTTTTAACATATAGACCCCAGATTCTCAAAAACTGAAACACAAAGGCAATGAATTCAGTTCTCAATTACTCACACTGAAACCACTCCTCCAATCAAACTACCTTTTGCACAGCATCATCTCTATACACAGCTCCCCACATATATTTTTACTGACAAGAAGACCTCTTCAAAATAAGTTCAAGTAGAAAAAAAGGACTAATGAATGGAAGAGGCACAGCCCTGTAATTTCAAACCCACTGAAAGAACTGGATCCACCAGATAGTCTCTGCTCCCACACCCAAACAACTTTGCAAGTTGATGGGGTGGGGAGAGATCAACTTGGGAAGGAGAGGTTCCCATCCTCCTGATTTGAAAAGAAACAATGACTTCAAAGAACATGAGAGACATGAGCCTGAATGAGCAGGAGCCAGCTTCAGAGACACAGCAAGGTAACACCCCAAACACACGCACGCCAACAACACGAGCTAGGAGGCATGTTGGCATGTTCTGGAGGAGTGTGCCAGGAGACTCCAGTTTAACCAGCTACTTGGGAGGTTTCACCTTTACTCCTCCCACAGCAACACCTCTGGCTTTGGCAGAGCGTCCATCTGCTGTACTTGCCCTGTCAAATTCTTGACAAATTGTTGGATTTCCCTACATGGGGCCTACTCCTCTGCACATGGGACATTAGTCATTGCTTCATTTCCTACCCAATCTCAACCATGACAATCCCTTAGAGATCGGGTGGTAAATAAATTGCTAGGAGAAAAACCATCCCTCTCCAAGAGGTGCTGAACTGAGGTATAATAAAACTGAGGAGCTTGGTGTCACCAGGCAACCTGCCATAGCCTAAGCTCTTAAACCACAACCCTTCCCCTGGGTATGCTGGATGCTCTGCACACAGAGACCAGTATGAAATCTCCACTGACTTCAATAATTAAGAGGTCATTCCTTGGAAATCAGAGAGGTGGAGAATCTACCGTTATTTTTTCCTGATGAATGGTAGTAATTAGGAGCCCAATCTGCAAATAAGAGTGCCCTGAACCCAGACAATGCATCAGTCCTGACCATGCTGTGAGGAAGGGTGAACACGCATTCTCTGGCACCACATTGTTCCATTCTAGGGACTCGGTAAGTCATGAATATTAAGACTTTACCAAAGTCAACCCTACTTACATGCAATCTATTGTACTGCCCTCTCAGAAGCTCACTTCATTTCCCAAATATTCATTAAAAATAGCTTTTATAATATTTTTTTAAATTAAGATAAGAACTATAGCTTTAGTAAATCCTTTAAATTGCTATCCCCTGTCAGATGCAAGAAAATTGGAAAAAAGCAGCACAGGAAGAAAAATCCTGCTCTTAAAAGATGCTAAATAGAAACAATTTATTCTTTTGCCTGTTCACTTTAATTTTAATAGATTGCTTTGTGTTCACAGCTTGGTATCCCCTTTCCATCCACAAATAACAGCGCTGGCTCAAATCCATAATGAACTGTGCTCTGTCATGCAAGACCCACTCTACACTCAGTGTAAGACACACGGATACCCACACACCCCCTCCACACTGCACGAAGATCTCCTCTGCCCCAGCAGGAACGGCACTGTCCTGCACACACGGGCTGCTTGGGGTACAGACTCCAGCCCACTTCTGCCTATGCAGTGTGACAAGAGCCTTCAGGAGTTATGATAATATCTACAACAGACTCCTCTGATCTCTACCTCACTTCTTCCCCTAGGGAATGCACAGAAAGAAGCCTTATACATAACCCACTTCCCTCTTAATTTAAAGAACACCATGGTTCTGGAGGGGGTCACAAAGCCTCTCCCCACTTCACAGCTTACACTAGATGTTCCACAATGTCAGAACACATTCTGAACTGCTTTCATCCAGAAATAAACAAGAATTAACTGCAATATTCACAAATAATTACAAAATTTCAAGTACCATGGGAAAAATGCATCTGGTGATCACATTATCCTATTATCCCTAGATTTACTTTGCTCTTCTCATCACTGTGATCAGCAGCTCAGAAAAATGCACAGTGCCAAGTCTGCATTATATATGGAAACACCATCTCTTGCCGTGGTCAGGTGAATACCCAAGCTGCTACAAAGCTAGTTTGCTTTTCTGTGGCCTCAAAAGGCTGTGCAGTACTACGGTCTTAGCAGGCAAGGTGTTTGCTTCATACAGAATTGGAGCCTCAGAGAAAGACTGGATCCAAAGGCAAGTGTAAGCCAGGCTGAGAATGGATGAGATTTTTCCCATGCACTGCTCTGCTGTGCTAACCGTCACCTCCATCCCCACCCTTGTGAGACAGAAAGGCTCTTCCTTTTACAGCAGACTTCCCTATATCATGATGATGGGTGCTGATGAACACACAGGACCCTGACAACCCCTTACCTAAGCATTCAAGCTCTGCAGAGGATGATTCCTCTTCTTTTCAAACATCCTAAATCCCTCCAAATACCAAATAGACAACAAAAAAACCTGTCGATGTCATCTGATTGCATCACCCCTTCTCTCTCTCCAGGACTCAAAGGCATGTCTGCAAATAGCTACCGCCCCCGCCGGGCAAAACAGATGTTTCCTAACACCCAAATCCTGGCCGCCCGCGAGGTGCCGATCGGCTGCAGCACCAAGGAGCGGCAGGAGCGGGGCTGTGTCTGCGCATCTGTGCTGCGGAGGGGAGAGGGATGCGAGACGTGCTCCCAATACCCAAACGCCTCTGCCAGCCCCGCGCTGCCTTTCTCCATCCGAACCCGCTCGACACACCCAAAGGCAGCGACAAAAAAGAAACCCAAGCCAAAACCCGGGGGGATGCGGCAGGCAAAGCGCCTGTTTCCCGGATGAATGCAGCCAAGCCGCCGCTGTGCCCAGGTAGCGGCCGCATCCCCGCGGAGAGCCGTGCCCGGCGGGAGCCCACCTACCTGCTTCTCCTCTGCGGGGCGGCGCGGCCAGGGCGGGATGCCCGCGGGGGGGACCGGCAGCGGGGAGAGAAAAGGAGAGACAGTGAGGCGAGAGGGACGCGCCGGGCCGCGGGGCGGAGCGGCCGCGCGTCCCCGCCGCCTCACCTGGGTTGACCAGCTTGCTCTTGTACCGCATGCCCGTGCTCATGGTGCCTCCCCGGAGCGACAGCCGTGCCCGTGTGTGCGAGGGTGGGCGGGGGACTGAGGGAGTGCGAGCGGCGGGGCCGCCCCCCCGCCGCCGAGGGGCCGGGGCCGCCCGGGGCCGCCAATCCCGGGAGCCGAGCCCGCCCCGGGCCCGCCCCCGCCGGGTGACAGCCGGGCCGGGGGTGCCGGAGCCGGGCAGGGCAGCGGGAGCCGCCGGCCCGGGCACCGGAGCGATCCCCCCCTCCGGCCCCTCCCCGTGCCAGCGGCTGGCGAGCACAACGCCGGGCCGGGCTGATGTGCGGGAATGATCCCCCCGCAACCACCCGGACCCGGGCAGGCTACACCTCCCTGAAGGTTTAAACACTATAAAAGGCAGCACTCCCCGCTCTCGAACAGAAACACAACACCGAGAAGGAGGAATACAGAATTAAAAAAAAAAAAATACAAAACCCAAACACAAATGGAATAAATAGGAAATGTGTTTCCAGATTTAGCATCTCAAAATACAGTGGGAAGTCCTGAATCATACTGCAACCATGCTGTTGTGAAGTAGGAATGTGTGCTCTGTTTCCATTAAAAAATTTTAAAGAGGTTATATGGGAAGTTATTTTAGGTAAAAGCTGTCAGCGTAACTCTTTAAGACAAGGCAAGAGAGAACTTAAATGAAAAGCAGCAGTTGCACATGACATGAGAACAACTCATAGAATACTCAACAACAGAGAAGGAAGGAGAATGGGATGTGAAGACTAAGGACACCCAGATCTTTCCCCTGACTTCCATGGCTGCAGGGAGGGGTCATATCTCCCCCATTTCAAGGACAGCCAAATTATCAGACCTGAAACTCTTCTGAATACAGGACAGGATAAGCTTGGCAGGGTGATGGCTGCATAACTGAAGGGCACTGCCCTGCCTGTGAACAGATCTGACACCAATGCCACAATACCAACTTTTCAAATCCCCGTTGTCATCACATCATTTGTCTTGGCATTTCTTCCACCTCATTCAAAACATCCCCCATAACAAAACAAGGAGACACTTCCAAGGCCTGGCAATCCTAGGCACATACATTTTAAAACTGCATTAGCTCACCCTGAGTACACTTTTAGCTATTGATTCAAAGCATCAGAAAAAAATGAATCAGGTAATTGTCAGAAAATTTCCTTGTTTTCAAATGTTAGAAAGCCACAGACCATTAGAGACTCTGCACCACGATTAAAGGCACCAACGAGCCAATCAGCCTTTCATGAGTTGTTTTATGGTCTGCCACAGTGTTTTAAAACTAATGAAGACTGAAAGGACTGCAGTCAAATGCTCTTTGATCCTGCTGAACAGTCATTAAAAAAGTTACATGTGGGCACTTTGTCCCAGTGCTGGAAAACGTCAGTCTGGAGAAGGCCAGGATGAAATTCAGAGAAATGGACTTGTCTTCCAAGGCCCTGGCACTGCCAACACCTATGGGAGTTGAAATGCAAAGTCAGAAAGCAGGCTCTAGCCAGTGTCCTCTATCCAGAGAGCTCCACAGTACAAAGACTTGGCTTAACAACTGTATATTCCTCCAGTAAGCTGTTATTATTTTAACAAAACCAAGTTCAAATGTAACTGAAAACGAACATCTCTCAACATCAAAGAAGTGGTAGAAAGCACAAAAAAATAAAACTACGTTGAAAGGAAAGTACTCACATATGGAATCGGCAGCTCTACAAGCCCTTCTTGGACAATTATTAAAATAGATCTCAAATTTTGGGCCAAAATGCTCCATCTGGAATCCACAAACCCAAAGAAAGTACAGACTATCAAACGGTACTCGGTATGCCCAAGTAAAAATCTTCTCTGAGGCTTCCCACACAAGAACTCTGACAGTGACTTTAGGTGCCTTGCTTTAAAGAGAGAGAAAAAACTCCTCTGATTCTAATAAAACTAAAGACTAGATGCTTTTGATAATCTGCTTCCCCATTGTGCTAGCTGGCTTTGAAGGGCAAAGCTCTCATGCCACCTTTGCTCAGAGAGCTAATCTAGCTTCTAACTAACGTCTCCAACTGAAGTCTGAGTTTCTCAGGAGGCTGTCTTAATTATGTGCTGTCCTGACTTTCACAAGCACAAACGGACAGCACATAATTAAGAGGGTTGCAAAATATGATGCAAAATCCTGGAAGAAAAACAACAAGAAAGATGCAAGTAACAGCAAACTAATTATGAGAAAAAGTTTGCCATTAAATCTCTCACCTTGGCCCTCTGGACAGACAGGGTTAAATTCAAATCTTCATAAAAATGGTAGAAAATTTGTGTGAATGCAAATCTGGGACTCCATTTCTTCTTTCAACTTCATTATAGCAGCCACTGAAGTAACCATGTAACGTCCATATTATGCAGTTCAACTCCAAGCAAGTCAAATATGCATCCCAGTGATGCCAATCATTTGTGAATCCTATCCTGATTAAACACTCATTGCTAGACAGCAAAATTAGGGGTAATCATTACATGAAAGACACTCCAATTTAGCACAGAAGACAAAGTGTCTCAATCCCATATTTGGAAAGTAATTTACACTTGTGCATATATAAAACACACAGGACTACAAAAGCATGCAGAAGAGAGCTATAACTCAGCAATGACGTAAAGGAAATAAAAACATTCATGAACTTATAAAGTAAGGTGTGTGATCAGATTTTCCAAGGTATTTACCCACCTAAAGACATCAGTAGGTGCCCAATGAACTTTGGGAAAAAAGTAGATGTGAAGCTTTGTTACCTAACTTACAGGTAAAACACTTCTAAAGTTTTGAAATGAAATCAAAGCAGTTTGCAGGTAGACAAATTTTAGAAAACACCTTCATACCCCAGGGTAAACATCACAATTCCTTTGAACATGCACTGTGCACAACGCCATTACAGCATTTCATACATTAGCTTGAAAGGGCAAAATAAAACAAGAAAAACCACCCCAAAAAGAAAATCAACATTTTCCACATTCATACAATTTATTACAAAACTTCAATGAAAAGTAGTGCTATGGTATATATAAAAAATCAGTACATGCCATCGCTCAGCTGACAGATAAAAATGCCTGTGACAAATTTTTGCCATCAATACTTGAGACCTGAAGCCAAAGCTCCAGGGGCATCCACACAAGTTGTTGGAGTGTGGAGTGTTTACGGTGTGTTAAGGCACGGCGACTTAGAAAAGTCAGCTTTTTCCAATCACTGGTGAATCATCGGCGTTTCGTACATTTTCTCATACATCACACAAATGCAAATCACCAGAGATGAAGCTTCAAAAGCAACAAAAGCACAGAGAAAGTTCTGAGAAACTGATACGATACATAATAACCTAAAATGGCAGGTGGAAGTTATAATACTGTGCAAACACACATACGTTTACTGTAAACAGGCCACAAAGTCTTAGTATTAACCACGAAACCATTCAGAACAACCTAGCAGATAAATGATTAATTCCTTAAACCCACCACAATGACTAGTCCCAACAGTGTACTCTTGGCAGTCTCTGAATAAAAAGGTACAGGAAGGATAATAAAACCACATTGGTAAGTATGAAGACAGTGTTACCAAAAGAATCAAGAAAGATACACTATAAGTTGAATACCATCGGTTATATAAAACAAGCAGTTTTACAACACGATCTTCAGACTTTGTGTTTGTTTTAACGCAGGTCTTGGTCTGTGGCATCCAGCTTTTGCATTTGAACGTTACCACTCGGGGCAAAGAAAAGAGAGCACCCATCCACTTAGAGAACCGTATGCTGCTGGGAACAAAAGTGGAAAACAGAGCATTAGAAAGGACAAACTCTCGGCACTGTCAGAGCACTGGGGGCAGTCGGAGCCCCTCCGAGCAAAGCAGCATCATAGGGAGTTTCAGTTCCTGCAGCACAAGGACCTGCATTACAACTAGATCAGCTGAGCAGCTTGGTCCCAAATATTTATCATAAATGTCTAATAAGAGCTCATAAATGAGAACTTATTTTTAGCTACATAGTTTCTTAGGCACCCAAACCCCCCCTCGGCCTGCAAGAACACAAGGAGAGCATTACAGCTCCTCTCAACAGTCCTGCACACAGCACATCGACCTTGGCCTGTTCTGTGAAGCATTATTGCTGCTGAAGGAAACAAACCCCTCAACTAAGCAGGGCTAGCACTAGGCAGCAAGCTCGACATCATGCACCAACACTGCTAAGGTAAAGCACAAAAGCAGACATTTTTTCAAGTGTTCATACAGTAGTGTTCCCGTGGCTGAAAAAAAAAAGGGATACTGGTGTGTAATTTCAAAAATAACTATCAGTTTTGGATACTTCTACAATTACTTGCCAATCAAAAAGGCTGCTACAAAGAAAGCAGAATCCCAGCTTTCCCTGAAAGTTGGATCCTGCTTAAGAAGTTGTGTCAGATTTGGAACTCAGGGGAAACATCTCAAATTCTCCAGTCCCAAAACCAGTCATTCCTGACAGAAAAAGTTAGCTTAATCTAAATGCTCATCTGGATGGAAAAAAATAGAAATATACTAGAAAACACTGTTGTGCCAACTTACTTGTAAAATACACTGTAACACTCATGCAGACTACAGTGGGGATAAGGAGCAATGTGCTTTGCTCTTTGCCATTCTCACTGTGAGAGTTCTGTTCAATACGCAATTCTTCCTCATTTTAAGGAGCCCATCACTTCTAACAACAACTAAAACAAACAAGCTAGCAATAAGGCTTTAAAGCCAGAGTCTATAAATTGCTAAGCAAATTCAATATTCAAATTCAAAATCAACCTGTTACTACACTGCTACCTCGAGTTTGAAAGAGAAACTTGGTTTCTGCCACTGCCTGCCCAACCCTAATCTGTTATAGAAGATATTCAAGAAGAAACTGTAACTCATGTTTCAGACTCACAAAAAGACTGGAAATTCCAATAAACATGAAGGCTTGGATTCTAAGCACAGCTGTGCATTGATGTTAGCAGCATTAGCTACACGATACCCACATTTTATAAGCTCATAGAACACACTTGGGCAAAGTATGTTTGTGTGCTTTTAACATGGATTTCTTTCACTGCTCTTTCTTCCTCATCTCCTTGTAAGGCAATATTTTATGATACAATGAGGTTGATACTATTCTTGACAAGTTTGACCTCCACTTTACTAGACCAACTTCATAGTCCCCCATGCTCATTGCACCAACACACAGAGTTAACAAAAGCCTCCATCTGCAATGTGAGTTCATACCATCATTGAACAAAGTGGACCTTTCCCCAGTGTGCCATTAAAACAAAACTCTCTAAGTAGCATAACTAGCAAGTACTACACACACCTGCACCCTGATCATGTGGTCACATAGCTCAGAATCCTGCATTTGTGAAGATTTTGAACACCCTGTAAAGGAAATGGGTTTGTCTCCCCCTCAGCTCTTGCAAGAACACCACTACAATGCAGGGTGACTTGACACCTCTGTGTTCATTTCTGAACTCCAAATGAGAGAAATTTGCTTGAGAAGCAGCTACATTTTCTCACTCACCTCAGTTGTTTTACTTCAAATAGCACCCATTTTATGTCATAACTACAGCCCTTGGAGTGTCCCATCGTCAGCAGGAGCTTTGAGAAATGGCATCTTTCCAAAAGGCAGAGGAGTACTGGATGACACCAGTGCTCTGCTGTAGGTTTTGACTCATTTTGTCACCGCACCCCAAACATTTTGGTTTTCTGGTGTTTCCGTCACTCTCTGCTGACTTCACTGCTGAAAGTTTGTTCCCTTTCCTTTGCTACTCTGTAGCAAGACCTCATACTTCCCCACAGAAAACAGCAGCCAAGCTCACAGTAAGTTACAAAGTTGGCCTTTGAACTGATTACCATGGCTCATCAGTTAAATATGTTAATAGGGGTGATAACCACAGAATTACATCTACATACCAGGATCCAAGCTTCAAAACTATTAGAAATGTTCCTCTGTTTCTTTAGGAAAAAAGTGGCCCTGATACATTTTCAGGTTCCCCATGTTACCGAACAATTTCCAGCAGAAATCTGCTCTCTTAAGGTGAAAAAACTTGTGCCAGCCCATCAATGCAGGGTGTGCTGAACAACCCCACAGTCAGAAGAGCTGAGGAGAGCTGGACACTGACAGCACTCTCCTGGTCTAGTTTCTAGCCAGAGAAACATCCACTGGCAGTGCCAGGCAGTTGTTCCAAATACTACAAATTTGCCCAAGCTTCACATTCTCTAGGCTCTCAATTTCAGCTGCCAAAAAACGACAACATCATCTCTACTTCCTCAAATGACACTTCTCATCAGATCAATTCAGCATTCAGCAGCATCATTTTAGAAGGCTGGTTGCTATGACAGTGCTTTGTGTTGTTCTGTTAAATGATGTCAATTCATTGCTAGAAAGAAGGAGCTGTTTGGTGTCTTTAGCACTGTTCTTATCAAGAACCAGAACAGTGTTAATGTGCTCAGGAGGCTTTAAAATACTTGTGGAAAACACAAGCTACACTAAAAGAATTTTCAACATCCTTACAGATATTTTAAGTGCAAAATGCTTGGGTTTCTTTTCTGTCTGAACGTATTTCCCTAATTATAACTACATTTCCAGATGGCTGTATTAGCATTCCACAGCCTGGCTTCTGTTACTGATTTGTCCCAGTATGATCTTGAAACTGAGTGAAGACAGACAAATCAGATTTGTAAGAACAAGAGGAAAACAGATTGCAAAGAGATACACTTTGAGAAACAGAGAATGAAAGGGAAGAAACATCCACCAATAACCATTTCATTTGGTACAATTATTCCAGCTTTTCATAATAATTGCTCATCTGAGACGAACAAGTTCAGAAACAAGTAAATATGCTATTGAATTCCTGCAGGCTTATTTCAAAAGCATTTAATAAAGTATCTTTGTAACTCTTAAGTTTAGGCCTGCTTTACTTTTATTTCTCTCCTAATCATTATCTCACAGATGAGCAAACACTCAAACCACAACATGAATTGGTGTTTCCGCCCAGTTGAATTTTAAACCTAAGACAAGCACCCCAATAAAATTAAACCTGTTTTAGGTTTTGCTACTTTATTCCACCTTTCCATCTTTCTCTTCAATTCTTCATGTGAACTGTCAAATATAAGAACCAATAAGCTCTTACACTTTATAGCAGTGTCTTGTGTTTAATAAGAAAAAAAAATCCAAGGAAGATTAGTGAGGTGAGTATATCAAAAGTCAGGGTAAAAAATTTGTTACTTCTTATTCTAAGAATATTCTGGTGTTTAGCTGTGCTCTCGTTGCCTGCTCCACCTGCACTAGTTGCACACAGAAGCTACTAAATGTTGAGAGGAAAGAGACAAAAGTGTAGGTCAACACACCTTTGTCAGGGCTGTACTCAAAAGATCTTAATCACCACCATCTGTTCTCATGGCTTTTGTCAGAAACTGCAGCTGGAAACAGGAATGACCAGTGTGCCAAAATCATCTGTCTTCCCTACCTCTAACCCAGTCTCCACTAGCATTCACCTTCATTCCCTTTCAGGATTCTACTTCTCCACAGCAAGAAATCTGTCTGCCCCCTTTGGAAACACTGAATGTATTCCCTGCATCTAAGCTTTGCTTTTGTCATTCTCCTTATTCTTCCCTTACTCCAGCCTTGAAAGTAAAGGAAACTCCAGCCTTGAAGTGAATTGTCCCTTTGCTCTTTCCATAAACCCTTTAAAGATGGCACTATTCAAAAGGGATCAGGCAAACCAGATCTTCCAGTCATCCCATCTGTGGAGCATCTTCTGGTAACACGGACTTGTCAGTCTTTTTGGCGAGGATTTGAGTTTAGCACTTTTTAATCATTATGCAATGCTCCTCCTAGAAAACCCCAAAGCATTCAGTAATCTCCTCCCCACTTTAAAATACAACTGAAATCAGAAGTGGGTATTTCACATATTTGGATAATAACACATTTCATTACCCTACTGTTTATTCTCCAGCTCTTACCTATGAAGGTCTTCATACCATACCACACCCCACTTTTCCCAAAATAGCTGAAAACATTTGTATAGCTCTGCTTTATGTAGGGGAAAATATTTTAAGGGACTTTTGAAGAAAACACAAAAATTAGGTATGTATCCAAAATAAAGAGAGTGAAAATATTAATTTTTATAGAAACTCTCTGTTTATAAAGTCACATATTTTTCTCAGCACAAAGTAAGGGTGCAAAAGAGCAATCAGAGGAGAGAGTGCTTTCAGTAGCAGAGGTGATCTTTAAAAGTTCTTGTAAAACTAGAACCTGAGATATGTTCAAGATAAACTGTGACAGAACAAAAAGATTAATACCAAGTACATTTAAATTTGTTGGCAGTTCGGTTCTGTTAACCACTGTGTTAATTACAAGTTTCCTGGTTTCTCTAGAAATAGTGATTTCAATAAAATACGGCAAATAAATCTGATGGGAATGGTGGAGGTTGAACTCATCACTCCTCCTAAGCTACAAAGTCAGTTAACATGCATGAGAGAAACTTCCCTAAGGCTAAGCTCTGGATGAGGAATCCCTTCCACATGCTGCCAGGATCATACAGCAACACCCTGGTTTAGGAGGATTGCATCTGCAGTTCTGACTGCATACTGGCCAACAAATTACACTAAAAATCAGTCTCTCACTCTCTCTCTCAAGGGTAACAAAACCAGAAGTTCAAAAGTCTTTCCTGAAAGCAATCTGTCAAACATGATTTCAACAGCAGCTGCAGAAATGCAGCTTAGCAAATTCCAATGTAACAGCAGGACCTCCATGCATGAGGATCTCATTCAAATCCTTCTCAAAATTATCCATACTCAGTATTTCAGCCCAATTAACTTGACCTCCTGATTTAGTTCAAATTACAAGATCATGGGAACACTCAGTTAAATCTGCAAAGTCTCCTGCTAAACATACAGAGTGGTCCAAGCTGCACCCCAGATTAGCAGTGTGAGATACCTACAGAACATTTCCCTTGGACAGACATGAGCATGCTCAGAACTCTGTTTACTTACGTAGCCATGGCTGCAAATTCAGCCTGGGACAAACCATGCTCCAGTTCCTTTTTATAAAGACCATATCCAGGATAGCCAGAAGCTGTGAAACACAGGGGATCTGGGGCCATTTCTGGCTAACCATTAATGGGAATACTCCATCCCATCGGCCCTCAGATATTGATTTCACAGCAAAGCCAGCATCTAGGAATTGAGGAAAGAACTCTGAATATATTTGTACCCCTTGCCATCCTCTGCTCTGCCAACAATAACTGTGTACAAGGGTAGATTTATGGTGGTTTTTCCTTATTGAATATCAGTTTGAAAGTGTCATGTGATTAAATGTGATTTCTAACTCCTACAAAGAACTGAACTTAGTTCAAAAGACAGGAACAATAGTTTACACTAAAAAAGCTTTCCTACACCAAATAACCACTTCCACAAGTGGGAAGAATTTGGCCACATGACAACAAAGTCACAGAGAAAACTTGGAACCTTCAATACTGAACAGGCTGCAGAATGACCATCTCCTGGCCAGGGAATGAGAGCTTTCTGTCAGACACTGCTATCACACACACCGTGCAGTCTGCCACAAAATTATCCTCAGTGTTTAGATTTCCAACTCTGGGAAAACATATCTTGGTATGGAAGTTGGAAGGCATGATGTGAAGACTCCTCTATCTGCAACAGTTGAAACTGTGACAGTAAGAAACCTGAGACTGAATTACTTATTTCCCCTAAAATACTTCACTCAAAGGTAACAGTGCACATACCAGTAAAACCATCAACTTCTGCTTAAGTGAGAATCCAGTGAATAAGTTTATTTCTTAATTTTTTTTTCTTCTTTTTATGTAAACAGGAAGACTGAAGGTTCAAATAAAGGCAACAAAAAATCTCCTTATTTTAGGCTTGGAATGTTGGCAGCTGCCACAAGGTCATAAGGGATAATATAATCCATTTTATTCAAGCTTTACATTCCACAAGACCAGCAATCACAACTAGAGTATTAAACTGAAGTATTAAGCAACAAGACTTCTCATATCCTTCCATTTTTTGTTCTTGCATTTAAAAGAAAAATTCTACCAGAAGAAAGAATGAGTATGTGCTACAGGAATTTTTTTCTTCACTCATTCTGATCTCCCCTAATACATCACACGTATCATCAAGGGAGTCTGTATTCAGTATACCTGACCAAAATTCTGTCTGGCTCTTTGAGAAGCGCTCAAAATTCAGCAGCCTACATACCCCAAACCACTCTAACTTTTGTTTACATATCAAATTAACTTTCTGAGCAGCTTGTGCTAACAGAAGCAAAGCCTGATGCTCCAAAAGTAAGGCACTGAAGAGAAAGATTTAGAGGTCTTAAAAAGAGCTGGAAGGTAACACTGGCACATATCTTTCCTACTCTACTCATGACACCACTTTTTTTTCCTGTTAAGTACAGTAAATGCAAACCCAAAGTGCAAAATTAACAACAATCATTGCCAAAATCTTATGTAAGAGGTGAAAACAAGTCAGAAAAGCAATACCTGATGCATCCAGATGTTAAGCACTTTAGTCATCACCAGGCTTCATCCTCATCTGGGCCTGCATCTGGGCAATCATCTCCTGCATGCGGCGCAGCTGGAACAGAAAGAAACCCAAGGGTTTACAAGAATTTCAAGAGAAGCCCAAAAATCCAGGAAACTTTATAACATTTTTTTTCCCAAGCTAGAGCACAGATCCTATTTTCCTCTTCACAAACTGGAAATGTTCAGTAATTCACATAACTGAATACTTTGGTTTCACTTATCTCATATTCTTCAGTTCAGTATCTCTAAGTTTAGCAAAAGATTTGTAAAAATACTTATAATGAAAATTAAGTAATAGAATCCAAATCTTTTGAAGCCAGCTACACTTGCACACCTGTTGATTTAACATTAAACCCATAATAAGGAAAGCATGTCCTTTAGGTGTGCACAGAGTTATACCTGAGTGAGCTAAAGCAGCTTTGTTCTGATACAGATGCTCAAAGCATAAGATCATGTAGGAAAACTCATCCTGTGACTATCAGAGAACTCTGCAAGTTTTTAGCAGCAGTAACAGCCAAACATGAAAACAAGATTTAAAAACTATTTCAAAAGAGAAATAGAAAGATGTTTATAAAAATTGGAAAGCCAGACTAAACATATTAAGCACCAATATTCTTTACATCTAAACAATTACTTTTCCTGGAAATAACTGTTTTCTTAAGGCATTTTCTTACAACACTTAAAAGTCAGTTTCTATCTCATAAAAGGCCACTTTTATATAATGCTTTGTTGCTGGTTGTTTTTAAAAAAAAAAAAATTAATCAGAACAAATGTTCCTAAGACAGAAGAAAGAACACTAATATGGATTTTCAAAGTATATATGCAAATACCTCTAATTTGCTTTACAAATGACAGGGTACTTCCTTCCAAATGCAGGTGGGGAAGCTCCACATACAGAACTACACGAGCCCCATTTTACAAAGTGGGAAGGAAATGGGCTGCAATTTCCATGCACGTTGTATAACCTATGAGTCCACCTCAAACCAGAGATCATGTAAAAATCTGAGGCTTGTATAGCAAGTTCTCTTTTTTTTAAATTATGTAGAGAACTGCTTTCATTTATTTTCAAGGGGGGCAGAACTAACTGAAAAAGCACTCTGTCTAAACAATTATACTCTATTTTTATCCAGTCAACCACCTTAACTATTGTGATATTCATTACTCCACCAGGTTCAATACAAAAGAACCTGAGACAGATGCTTGAATACATGCATGTGGTGTTGAGCTGTTGTTTTGTTTTCTTAAAAAACCCCAACAAACTGAAAAACATCAGAGAACAAAAAAAACTAACTGCAGTTGCCTACATCACTTTTTCTTGCCTGCTCTCACATACAGATTTAGGAAAGAGTAAGAAATGGAAGATTAACTAAAGAGTAAAAAAGATTGCAGCACAACCAGCAGTACCAGAGCCTGCCTAAAACTCACTGGCTTATGTACTTATCCTCTGGCTGCAGCAGCACAGAGTTCAGGAGAGGCTAATTCAGGTTCCTGTTACTGCTGCAGAGATGCCTCTGACAAAAGGAGATTCACACAGGAACAGCATGAGATACAGCTAAGTCTGTGAGGATTATCATAAACCCATCCACATCTTTCTGCTGAGTACTTAAAACAAAAAAAACTTCTGATCAAGATGGCATCACATTGCAGGAAGGAGGAAAAAAAAGCAGAAAGTTCCCCAAATGAGTGCTGTATTGATTTCATGGTACAAGATAAAAGAAAAGCTTCAAAGATCAACTTGAGAAAATGTAAGGCACCTGGTCTTTTGAACTGCCTCTCTGCACATTCACCATCAGAACAAAACTAGCTTTTTGGAAGCTCTCCTACTTGAGCTTTCCCAAGAGCACTCCAAGCTAATCCATGAAACATTCCCAAAATAGAAATCATTCAGTAATCACAGGGGGAGAGACTGCTGCACACATATTATGGTGATTGCTCAAATGCAGAACTCTGCTAATAGCCAACATCATATTTTAAGACTTAAATACAGCACTGAGAATTGAATTTTCTTAACTTTAACTGATAAAAATATGCCCAGAACACAAAATAAATCAGATGCTGCATATGACACAAATATTGGGTAGCACAAAAGCCCCAGGAAACCTACTCTGCTCTAACGTTAAGATCGTAGATTTTCCTTTTCCATCCTCATGTGGTGTTTTTGAGACCTACTGGGGAAGTCTCAGTCTTTTCCATTAGGCAAGGAATGGCAAGTTTCTGAAGCTATTTTAGAAAAATTCAGTAGAAAAACTTTCAGGCACATGGCCTCTGAAAAAAACTAGGCACATCATTGTAAAATTAAAAAAAGAGAATCAAGCTATGTTGTGCTCAAGTGGTAACTATGCCAGTCTCTTCAAAAATTCCTCTTAGAGTAGAGGACAGGACACAAGAGCTGTTCTTCCACATTACACTACAAACCAAAACCAGCTCATGTTCATCTTACTGGACCTACTGAACAGTCAGAAAAAAACTCTGCTCTTAGTAAAGGAGAATGTAAAAGAATCACACCAAAGACTGAAATTGATGTCATGTCAACATCTACTTTCCCTTCGCTGCTGGGGACTGCAAGCATCAAGGGCAGAAAATGACTTTGATCTTGCTCAGCAGCAAGTTCTCACTTGCAAGAGCAGCACTGATATATTTATGCTCATCCCCTAAAGAACGGATGCTACAACATGACAGCATAGGGCCAATGCACATCATGAAAAGGAAGCTAGGAAACAATGTTTGGAAACCTGTTACAACAAATAATTCCTGTCAATTCTCAGATAACAAAAGGCAAAAGAATAAACTTAACCTTGGTATAAATGCCCCTTAGTTTACTTATGTCAGGCCTACAATTTAGTTCAAATGATCACGTAACTACTGCAGCAAACCAGAAAGGAAACAAACATTTGAAATGAGAACTAAGGTTACAGAGTTAAAAGTGAACCATAGATCTCATTAATAGCTTCCAGGTCCTTAACAGAAACCACAGATACACAGCTCTGCTGCACCAACAGAATTTCATCACAATACCAACAGACACTATTTCTGCTTAAACAACGTGAAAGGTTTCTCAGTGACCGACATGCAGGTATCACAGGAAGAGAAATATTAGGAAACAAACAGGATTTACTTCCCACTGATATGCTTCCCCTCTACCAAGTCTTATTTCTGCCCATGTCTTTTCATAAGAAAGGCATAAGTGAAGAGGATGCAAGAATAGGGGAAGATGGAAAACTGCAGACAGTGGATGTTCTACTGAACGTTCCTGTAAGAGCTCTTTCGATTAAAAATACTTCTAATACCAAAGAACACAAGTAATTTTGTTAACTGAAGACAAGAAAAATATTCCTGCTAATCTGGAAATGGGGCTACCATTAGGGTAAATGTCTTCCATAGGACATGTTGACAAAGAGCAGAAGTCACTCTGGCCACAGCCATTGCAGTACATGAGCAGCATGCACTGTTCCTTCAAAAAAACAGCTAAAAACAACCAAAAAAACCAATTACTTAAAAAAACCAAACAAACAAAAACAAAAAAAACAAAACAACAACAAAAAAAAACAACACAACTTCTTCATTTTAATTCCTCAGAGATTCCCATTGCTAATTGGTGTTTTCTTCTTAGGAAGAAAACAGGACTAAGGACTGCACACTTCACAGGACAAGGCTGAAGCATTCTGCCTGCTGCACTGGGGCAGTAACATCCCACAAAATAAATTAAACTTCAGACCTGTTTTGACTTCCCTCATGTCTGCAGACCTTCATCAGCAGTCATGCTGTCTCTTCCCATAAAAGTTTGCCCCTTATCCTTCCAGACAATGCTTTCCCAAGCCCAGCAGCAGCAGGCAGTTACCTGCACACATCAGTGCCATCCTCACTCCCCACAGGGCCACTGCTGGCCCCCAGCCTGGCAGCCCCACTGCTGTTCCCCCTCCTGACTCCCACACCAAGCCAGGGCTCTTTATCTCATCTGCCAAAGGGTTACACAGGTTCAGAAAGTGGAAGGACAGAGAGAAAACAATTTTAACATTGTGTTCATTCTACTATACACAGCCCACTGCTGACCAACTCCACTGAAAACAGAAGCATGGAGAGATTTGCCCAAAGTGTCAGGTTTCCAAAGAAACCCAGACGTGTTTATTCCTTGCTGTTTTCATGTAATCACAGCCCTAACATTTTTCTGGAAGTACTACCTCTCAAAACCTTGAAAGGTTTTTACTAACAAGACATTTTCAGAGTAGGAAAAATATGGCAAAAAAATACAAACATTAAGTTTGTGCCCACTTACACTACATCATCAAAATAATCTGTTCTACATCATATTTACAGTAAGGAACAAGAACATCTTTATGCCTATTTTCATTTTCCAGCTCTAAAAAACAGGTCATCACTTGCAAATGAGCAAAAGCACAACCAGACTAAGCAATAAATCCAAAATGACAGATTAGCTATTCCAAATTGGCTGAACTGGGGACCACATCCTTTGGCATAATAAGACCATTTAACAAAAGTGATGCCTTGATAAAGATGATCCTGGCACTAGTTCAAGCATTCATTCCTTCCAAGGTTATATAAACCTCACAAAACTGTAAATAGAACATCAAGCACCGTTACTGATGGGAATGCAGAACAGGAGGGGAAATGGATATTTGTTTTCTCTGTGAAGGCCATGGAATGCAAGCCCATTTCCTCTGTGCCTCTTTCCTCCACAGATTTTTCCCAGTCTGAACCTTAGGGATGATTTGGAGATGAAGGGACTTCATACCAGCTTATCTACAGAAGATTCAGCAAAGCCTCTTGATCTCTTTGGAACAATAGAATACAGAACTTAAAAATGTATTTGTTTTTTCAAGTTCTAACCTAATCCCCTGCAACTTCAGCAGCAATTATTCAGAGATGATCAGCCCCGGAGGAAACTTTCAAAGACTGTCCCCTGAGAAATTCAAAATTTCATCCCTTTAGCCATGTTATATAAAGGACACATTACATATTTATATACTGGTCTCTTTTCACCACTCTGTGTCAATGCATAAAAAGAATATATATAAATATGTGTATATATATATGTATATATATACACGTATATATATATATAGTCTGTCATATCAACAGTTTCAAGGGAAAATATTTATAGGAGACTTTTTTCAGATGTAAGTCTTAAAACAAATAGTTCTACAAGGATACCCAAGATTCTACTTAACTACTAGGCATGTACAATTTACATTCAAATAACAGAACAACCAGTTATGACTCAAATTGTTTAAGTCTACTTGTCTGCTTGGAATCACAAAGGAAAAATAGAAAAACAAAAAACATTTTCAAAAAATGCTCTTGACTTTTTTGAAGCATTCAGTACTGCTGGCTGTCAGCTGATGGGCTCCTGTTGCTTTGCACATGCCCCAGTAAATGGGAGGCAGTTAATTTGTGTACAGAACACTTGCAGAAGTTCCACTCTTGTATGTGCACAGCTTTCAAGTGTGCTTATGCTGCTGAAATGCAGTTATATGTGATAAATATGCAGCTCACTCAATCTCTAGTAATTCATATTATTAACTACTAATTATGGTGGTAATCAGCTGCTTCTGCATTTCCTTTTAGGAAATTTTTTTGCTATTTATATCAATATGCCAGGCTTAGCCAATAGCTAACCAGGGTTAGCTATTTTTAAATAAGGATGCTATAAGGGAAAAAGGAAATGCACAGACCAAAGTAAATTTCAAAAATTTCCATGTATGGAGTCAATCTTCCACCTCAGAAACACACAAAACTGCTTGCAGTTTTTTATTTCTTTTTATTCCAAACCCCTGCACATGTGAAATGATCTTTTCAATCATGCTTTCCTGCAGTTATGGAGGTGAATCCAAGCTGAATTGGATAAAAGAAGGATAAAGAGAAAAAAATCCACTATCTTACAATTGGCAGCAAGTCTTCAGTTTTCCCACTGCAAGCAGTATAGGCACTGGCAGCATATTGCTAGAATTTAAATACCAGGCTAAAAATTTCTGAGTCTTTACAACTTCAACATAAAAATACTAAATGAAAAGGCATAGCAATAACTTGGAACCAGAGTGAGAAATCAGAATTTGAAAACACCAAATCCATAAACTGACAGGCACAACAAAAATACTGTGATTTAAGGTTAAGATGAAAAAACATATGTATTAATTATATCATGTGATTTTTAAGACTCAAGAGCCTATTTCTACTCCACAGCCACAAGACATAAGAATAAATTTACTGGCAATGTGCTTGCAGTAAGCACATGCACATCTGAAATGCCATGAGATGTCAGTATATCCCACCACAGCACACAGCATGTGTAGCTGACAAATATGAATTCATTTCAATACTTAAAATAGTAATCAAATATCCTTATGGAAAATTAGCACCCAAACATGAAGTGATAAACATTCTGCCTACAACCAAGAGTGCACACATTACCTCCCATCCACAATGCAAGTGATTACAAACAAAACACTGTAAGGGCAACTTGGATGGTCAGGTTAGGTCTGTCATTTGGCTCAACTCCAATCCTACCTGTCACAGCCAGTAGCTGATGCAGAAAACTGAAGCTGGAACACAGCATGTTATATTAAAGAACAAGTTTTAGAAAGCTCCTCTTACCTCAGCCTCTTTCTGCTGGAGGATTCTATCCTTGTCCACCACTTCCTCTTCAACAGGCCTATTGAAGAACACATTGACAGCATAAAATACAGAAGTAAAAATCTCCAAGAACAGATTCAAGACTCATATTTCAATTATTGTAACATCATCAATGGCTACATTCTTCCATACAGGGGAAATTAGGACATTTTAAAAATCGTGCTTCCCTTTTGTAAAAGGCCATCTTTCTCACAGACTCCTGCTATTCACTCTCCATTCCTTAAAATTTGATTTCTTTACTGCTATATGGATTTTTTTTTTGCAATTTACTTTAATGCAAAGATTTCCTTCACTATCTATCCACAAAAATCAACTACTAAAAAGCTGTAGGCTATGTCCTTTCTTCTTTAACATCAAAATGCTCTGCTGCATACTTGAAGAACAAGTGGAATGTGGACAAGAGTAAGTTGCTATCCAAAAAGATGCAGCAAAGTTACATGTGGATTTCTTGCATCTAAGTTGCCAAGGACAACCTTGCCACAAATTTAAAAAAAAGATAATAAACTCCATAAAAAATAATATTAGAAAAGATTGTTTGGTCTAAACTTCTCTCTTTAACTACATATGAAGGAGCAAGAGAAGCAATACCTCCCTAAGCAGATAGACTGGGGCCTTTTAAAATTTGCCCACTACTGTTCATTTTCTTCAAGCAGACATCATTACATAAAACCTCTCTTGCCTGCAGGCACCTTCTTCCTGCACATTCCAATTAAAAGCATAGAGAAAAGGGGATTTAAGCTGTTTATAAGCTCAGCACTTTGCTACATATTATTCCTCTTCAGGAAGAGCATTTCATACAAATTTCAGAATTCCACAGATTGAAATCTCATCAGAAATAATTGTTTCCAGGTGGGATTAGTTAGAAGGAAGAGCAAGTTCCCTGTCAGTGGGCAATGAGGAGCAGCACCACTCACTTGCCAGTGCGTTTTAGCCTCTCGGAACGGAAGTTCTCATAGTGCAAGTCTTGGGTCACCTCCTGCAGGTCCTGCATGTGTGTCCTGGAACATGCAAAGGGCTAGTGAACACTCTGTCATTCTCAGCAAAGCAAAGAAAAACACCCTTTCATCTTCTGTTTCTGTTTTATTTAATAAATGTATTTACCAGAAAAGTAAATCCTTACAGACCAAGCCAACCAGAACTCTGCTTTCAAGTTCATTGATCTTTAATTCATTCCTAAGTGCCCCACCAATATTATTCAAAGACCCAAAATATGCTGTCCTCGTCTTGGTCATCAATTACTTCAGACAAGTTGTTTATACCAGTTTTTGCAGTGTTAAGAACCTTGCAAAGAGAGTTATTCAGAAAGATACTTTAATTCCAAAGATATTTTATTACTCTTAAGTGTTGTCAAATATAATTTGTAACTGGGAACTAGGTGGAGCTGCTTGGCTCACACAACAGCTGACATTGCTTAACAATTTCCAATTGCCAAGAAAAAAAAGAAAAACCTGCTTGCTCCCAATGCCCAGCAGAGGGCAATCCCTGCCCAGTGCAGGCTGAATTTGGAATGACACAACGTTATTCATTTCCAACAATAGCAAAACATCGTTTTTTAAAAAAATCCCTTAAAACCATTTATGCAGGCAGAATATCCATATTGGCTAAAATCATAAGGGGGTGGGGTATCATATTTAACAAAGGATTTTCCATACTGCCAAGAAAATTGCACTTTGCTTTTGGAATATTCTTCACTTTGAAGAGTATTTTAAAAGCCTCTCCGCCCCACCAACTGCACTATAACAAAACTCCAGTTGGTATGTACAGCCACCAGGTCAGTCCACATAAGGCATAAAACCATCACATATATCTGGCAACATAAAACACAGAAAATATTTTCTGAATTCAGAGATCAGAGGGTACAGCAGGAAAACAAGCTGCAGGGGACTTAAAATGTAACTCTGTGCTGCCATCAGGGCTAGTTTCAAATGAAGGAATTAACATTGCTATAGGCTTTTAGTCACTGTGGCAGTGACGGCAGCACAGGAGATGGGATCATTTTACCATTACTCACACCAGCATTGTGCGCAGCTTGAGGAAATCATTGTGCTCTGGATTTTCAACTTCAACAACTCCCCAGGGATACAGGCGACCTCGGATTTTTTTCCCCTTCACCTCAATAAGTTGATTGGATCCAATAACAGCGAAGGGAATGCTAGCCTAATTGAGACAGGAAAAACAAGTTACTGTTTTGATTTTTGGTTAGTTTTTGTATTTTGCTTTGTCTTTCTTTTAAAGAAAGCACAAAGATTCAAGTAACAGGCAAGAGAGAGGGAAAAGAAATGTTGGCACTCCCTACTAAAACCCTCACACATCAGAAAACCAACGAATCCCATTCTAGGCAGTGCAACCTCTCCTCCTGAGCACCTGTAGCTTTGTTAGGATCAATTTGCTTTAACAGAGGCCCAGAAGGAAATGACGCTTCACTTTAGGAACACTTGACTGTTGTTCAAGTACAGTTTGGGCACAATGTGTCATCTGACATAACATCATGTGTGGAGAACAGCCAACAGAAACATACTTCAGAGGCAGAGTGAAGTGGATAGAAAGAGAATTTCAGACGCATTCTCCAAACACCTTTGCAAGCACAAAGAGGAAATTACTTCAGTGAAACGATTATCTGCTTTAACACGAGGTAAGTTGTTAATTAGTACAGCAACCATAACACACACGATCTCTCTCCTTGCTCACATCTTAAAACGTTTGAGCCAGAAAACAGACTGCAAATAATAGTTCATGGTGAACAGTGGTTTACACTTAGAAGAGAAAGTCATGACACATCACATTTGCAATTCTGATGAAGCAGAGACTGGAATAAAAGGGATTATAATCCAGAGTCAACATACAAAGGAAACTGAAATTATTGACACGTTGTAAAAGGAATAAAGTACCTTTAGGCATGTTGTAGATTGAAGAACTACAGCAGCAAAATTATAAACTAGGAGTGAAACTTGCCTTTAAAACTCTAGTTTGTTCTTTAAATTCCTCATCTTCATCAGAATCTGCATCAGGGAGCTGATAAATCCTAATGCCATGTTCAGAAATCTCATCCAGAACCTGAAAGTTTGCAAAAAAGAAAGAATAATACTCTTATTTAATTGAAGAGGTATTCAGTTAAAAAATTATGAAATTGA
>WAAE01021957.1:0-25859 GCA_013400495.1 Nicator chloris
TTCTGCCTTAAAAGAAAAACATATTGCACTAACTAGCCTTAATCACATATGTAATATTTTGTCATCTTCACATCAAATCCATAACAGGCACGAGTACAACTTCAGGAAAAAAGTGTCAAAGTTAACACAATAATTTAACCATTAGCATAAAACCTTCACCTACTGAACCACTGACCATCAGCATGAGTTGGAGTTTTAACAACTGAGCACCTGCAGTTCAGTATGCCTTGCAAAGGCCCAACAAGCAATGACAGGAATTTTCAGGCATCATTTTGTTCGGATGCTGTGGCTGTGATTTCATTTCGGGGGTTTTTTGTTTGTGCTTTGTTCTGGTTTGGGTTTGTTTTGTTCTGGTATTTTTTAAGAAGTCTTGTGTTTCCAAGGAAGTGAGAACACTAAGATACTCAGCTCTCAATAGAAAAATAAAAACTGTTTCACAACTCCTGTTTTACTGATGTTTCCCAGCAGTGCCAAGACCACCTCTCCATTAAGTCTAGTCCTCTGTCTCCCACCAAAAAGCCTTCCAGATCAACTGAAATGCACAGCATTACTGCTCAGAATTCATAAAGGACTAGGATGATCAGATGCTTAGCTACATGAGCTGCCTTTCACAACAGGCTGCTGCTATGCATAAAAAAGCCTTACTACCTTGACCCACAAGCAGCTGAGTTCAGTGGGCTTCTCTTACCTCTGCATGGACAAGGTTAGAGAACTACATTTTCCAGCTTATTGCTTTAAACACCTCCTTTTCCTTCTTACCTGCCCCATCCCCAACTCCAAGCCATTTAAGCAGACACTGTTGCATCTTTCAAAAACCAAGCAGTAACTAGATGTAACAAGGCACAGTTTGTTATAAAAGGCTCTATTTTGAACACTAGAGAAGAATTAGTGGGACAGGGAACTTGCCTTGTTTCCTCTTCAGACGATTACAGATCCCCTTCTATTGCTACTACTGCTCACCAGAATCAAGTATTTAAATACTCAACATAACATTTTACAGAAATTTCAAGTGATTGGACTTGATCATGGCCCATATCTACTAAGCCAAATAAGTGAAATCATACATTCAGGTTTAAAGCAAGTCCAGTTCTTATATAAATGAAGTTACTTCCTTCAAGTGCTGTTAATTTCTTCCAGCTCTAAGTATTTTTTTGGTTTAAGCCACATTTGCTTGGTCTCATGTGTAATAACCTTCCTTTAATACGGAACATAATTAAACACACATCTCAGAATTACCTTGTGACTTAAAAATATGGGTTAATCAAGTTCACAGTTTAGACCCAGAAGCAAACTCTCCAAGCAGTACTAATTAGACATCAAGCAATGGCAGAGTTTATATCAGAGTAGTATTCCTCTAGGTATCATATTGCTATGATTATAAGAACACAAGAATTTGACTGCAACCAAGCTGCAACACTTATTAACACCATTCTACCACCTACCAACCTCACAGCTAGCTGGCTCAACCACGATTCTTACTCTAACAATTATGTTAATGCCAACACAATAAGGCTCTTTTGAAAGAGGTTTGTATATACTAAGTCACTCCATGTAGTCTGTTGCTTAAGTAATTTGACAGATGCCCAGAGAAAATGGGTACAGCTCTCATTAGAGGCAGGCACAGTCAGCTGTTACCACACAGGCCAGGAACAGCAACCACAAGTACGAATAAAAAGCAGATACATGTTATTATTCAAGAAGAAAACTTCTTACAAAAACCTAACTAGCAGTCTAAGCTGGGCAGGAGCATTCAGTTGATTTGGCTCTGAAGAACAGTTCTTTAAATGATAAATACAATACTTTTAAATATTATAAAAAACTCTTGTGCTCCCTCCCAACAGATAGATGTGTTACAACTTCAGGATAATCAAAGCTCAGGAGAGTTAAAGACTACAGATGGACAGGTGGAAACTTCTGTCAGCTCACTCATAGCACAGTTTTGGTCACTAAAAATAAATAACTGGCATGTTAGGTCTCTGACCAGCCCCAATCAGAGCCACATTAACTCTGAGAATACAAGGTCTGCAGCTCACAGAACAGGTTGAGACAGGTGGAGGAAGGAAGCACAAGGGGGAAAACAAACAAACTGGTTTCTCCTAAAGCAACACCTGTAAACTATGCAAATCTCGCTTAAGTACACAAGTTTAAATGTTGAACAGGTGTGCAAACATTACAAGAGGTGTCTCCTCTACACCTGCAAGTTAATTCACATAAGTCATGTTTCAAGTTACACCACTGTGCAAGTCAGGAGGAACAGTACAAAACCCTGTTAAACAAATGAATTTGGACACACCCGACTACAGCTGGCTCTGGCCCCATTGTTTCTAGGGCAGTGCAGAGATTTTTTTGAAAGCAATCACTGTATAATTGGCAAAAGGTTAGTGTCAATTCACATACTTTAACTCATTACCATATTACTAAAGTACCAAGGATTACCTAGTAATTTTAGTAACAGTCAAATGAAAAGTAGCAAACAGCGCACTGAGAGATGCAGTAGCACTTCTCCTGTATAGTTCCTCTACTCATTCATAGGTAACTTTTGCACAACCACTCCCATTGTTGCCTTTTTCCGTTTCCCAAAAACATTTTCTGAAGTCAGGGTTTACATGACTGACTAATGGCTGAAGAGGCAAAGGCTGTCAGTGAGAGGGGCACAGCAGTTACTTCCTTGAGACGGGTATGGGTGCTGGCAACATGCAGCTGAACACAGCCTGCACTTTTCCAGTCATCCATCTAAAGCACTTCCACCCCTTCCTTTCAAATGGCAACTCCGAGATGAACTTCAGCTTCAGGACAATCATGATTAAGAAAACAGGACCTCCCTGAGATACACAGGGCCCCATTTCCAGGGGTCACAAGTACGACAAACTGTCCTTTCCTAGACAGCATTCACACAAACCTACTCATGCCACAGTTCACATACTTGAAATACTCCTCCAGAGCTGAAGAAGTATCACTTGATGTCGGTGCTTTTAACACACATCAATTTGCAGGAACAATTACTAAGGAAGCCAGGCACAGACACCTGAACCACAGCAAAAGGGCTGGGCAATTAAAGTGAATGTTACAGACCTGAACCCTTCTCTCACCAAACAGGCTTTGTGTCCATCAACATGTACAAAAGGTCAGATGCCCAGTAACAGAGAAGGCATGAAAAAACCCTAGAAAAACCAAGATGATCTGCTTGATTGAAGAGCTCAAATACTGTCTTGAGTGGAATGGTGCTTGCACGCTAAGGTCCTGCCAGGCACACGACACTTAATAGCAAGACTGACATCAGCCCCCAAGGTTCTGCTAAAGCTCTCAAGCACAGAGGCAGGATGACAAGCTGCCTCCAGGCAGTCACCATTGCAGCAGGAGGCACAGCACCAAGCTTCACGTATTTCAAGAGATATTAACAGAAAAAACAACATTCAGTTATTACACTGAGTACAGAGAACACCCATTTATAGGAACATCTCATCAACAAGCTGCTGCCAATGTAGAATACTGAGGAGGTTGTTCTAAACCCAAGTGTCACAAACAAGGTTCTCAGCAGTTGCATGCATATGACAGTGAAAGGTCATCTACCTCCTTGCACATAGGGAAGATTGTGTACTTCCTTGAAACTTGCTAAAGAGACAAAAATCAAGTGCTTACAAGTTCCCAAAAAATATATCATGAGGGCTTATAAGAAGCAATTACTCATATGTCTATGAAATGATTATTGGTTGACTGAAAATTAGGTCCTAAAGCCCTATTTCTGGTTTTATAACAGGGAGCCTGAGCAAATGCAGCCCCCAATTCAATTGAAGGGCCTTGCTCTGTCAGATGAATTCTCAAAACTACAGCTCTTACAGAGGAAGACTCCAGCCAGAAAGGGTTTCACTGCTCTCTTTATGGCTGTATGCTTCTGTCAGCCAGGACAAGGGTATGTGGCGCTTAAACACCCGAGACAATTCCTGAGGGACTGTTGGGGCAGAACAGAGGAGCATGAAAGGAGTAGGACTTGTTCTTGCATAGTAAAAAGTGCAACAGCTTGAATACTGCAAGACATTATTGCTTAAAGCTTGCCAGAGCAAGACAAAAAAAACAAGAGTCCCCACACTCTATCTGTCAGCCAGCTCTGGAACAACCACTGTCCACAGTCCAAGTGCCTATTTTGTTTCCATCTTTCCCTGCACTCTGCTACAGGTTCTCCATAAAACCAAGGATATTTCATATATTCAAGTTTGACAAAAGAGGAAGTGGTTTTAAGGGACATTCTTCTGCTTAGCTACTGAAATATCAAACCCTGAAAGATATCCCAACAAAGCTGCTGCAAAACTGTAGAAGATTAATCTGTTGTCTGAAATTATCCCCACAGACAATGAAACTGATTGAGAGTATTCAAATGTATTAGAATTAATCAATTTTAACTTTAACTGAAAACAATTCTAGCAGCTTCCAGCTGAAGAAAACTTATCAGTGGGATAGTATTCATCTCAAGCACCTCACCACTTCCCCACATTCCTTATCTCTTCATTTATACTATGGGCTCCCACCAGAAGCAACTAAAGGCACCGCTGTTGGGAAAACTTGTTCTTCCCCTCGTTTGTTACAGGTGGAACTGATCACATCTTAGAATCCCTGAGCCCTTTTTCTTCAAGTCATATGATTTAGAGGAAAATTGTTTCATTTAAGTTTAAAAGAGTAAGGACATACTAACACAGTCCACTAACTTCCCTGCAGGTCAAGTTACATTACAGCTTGCTTTAGGGGAGCCACAATGATTTGGAATCTGCAATAAGAAAACAAAACTCTTCAGAAAAACAGTTTATTCAAGTTAAATTCAGGGTCTCTTATAAAGTAAGGAAAAGAAAAAAAAACCAGACAGCTGTCAGCTAGACAACCTGCCACTAATGTTGAGGAGTGTTTTACACAAGGGAAAAAACTAAATTAGCACAGACATTTCAGTTCATTCTTACATCATTATTTTCCAGTCATGTACATCCTGCATGTTGCACCCTACATCAACACCGAATAAAAAGGTAGGGGGCTAAGTGCAATACTCAGTGATTACCATTGCTTGAGCAGGCAAGCAGTGTAATCCACCCTGGTGCACAAGCTCCACTTCAGGAGCAAGATGATCAGGCTGGCAAACCCAGCCTGGCTGAGCTACCTGCACTTCCTCCAAAGCTGCATCAGCAACAAGCTTCTCTTCAAGGGCTTCAATTCAGCTCCTATCCTTACACAGACCACTGCTGAGACAAAAGTACATGAAAATGCACTATGAACTCCTGTCCACTGAAGCACAACAATCCCATTACTTTCTAGTTCATTAGGATCACCTCCTAACCATGCAAGGATTTTTTAGAACTTCTAACTTGAAGTATCTTATTCCAAACTACCCCAGCAGCCCTACTGCCACACATAAGCAGTAAAAGACTGCAGCAACTATTGTCATTGATGTTAATTACCAAAGCAAATACTATTTCCACTAGGAAGGTCTCCTACAGTAGCACAGTCTTAGCACAGAGCAGGCACTGCCACAACTGCTTATGCTCAGTTTAACCTGAAAACCAGACCACGTGTCACATTTAATAGAAGCAAGAGCACTTCTGCTTAAAATCCAGTACCCTAGAGGCTTTTCCTAAAGCACGTAAACAGAAAAGGCCTTTCCATGAGCTCTCTATTCATGAAATCCCTACAAAAAGGGGAACAGATTCCTGGCTGTTTTTCAGTAACAAATACCTTAAACAAAGACTGTTTAGAACAGTACTAAAAGCTCTGAAGGCATGATATTGTTTCAGCATGTGTGTGAGGTCATCACTACAGTAATATACCCTTGCTTTGCAGTAGCCCTGCTGGCAAGTACAACTCAATAAAAACAGCTGACCAGCACAGTTAACCTCAAAATTCTACTGTCTAATAAAGGAAGTTTAGTACCACATTTAGTTACTGTGCAAACACAGAATAGCCTTCACTTAAACACACAGCACTGAAATGAAGATGACTGAAAAACAGCTAGCTAGCTGTCTAAAAGCCAGAGGGCTAGCTTCAGTTTTAAAGCAAATTTTTAACTCTAAATGTCACCACAACTTAAGCATCTAGTGACAAGCAGGGGGCTGGCAGAAGAAATTAATATGTAGTCAGTCTCAAGATATGTCATTATCTTCACAACCTACAGAAACTATGTGGAATGCAGTTGTTATACTTCTTAAACTCTACTTAGGTCCACTTGAGATAATCTCTTCTCTTCTACCTTTTTCTACAGACCACTAGCACTCAGAGAGATCTAAAAAGCGAAAAAAGGGACCCAGTTGAATTCACCTGCTGTGTTGCTACAGCTGATTGGAGAAATTCATCATGCCACAAACCACCAGAACAATTTCCAGATAGCAGAGAGCTCAGCATGCAGCAGGTGAAAGGGCACTAGAACTCCCACATCTGTGGTTTGTTTTTTTTTTATCCACGCATTTCATCTAGGCAAAATTCAACAACTTAACTGTCCAGGGGTTCCTGCCCTAGGAATAGGCCAAGACCAAAGATGCAGCAGCTTCAAATACACTGGTAGAATCTCTATATACACCAGTTGTGGCATACATTCACTTTTAGTGACTGTTAATGGCTAAAAGGATCATTCTATAGCTGTTCCCAAGCCATTTTCACTGTGGTAGATTGCAGTATCAGCAACAGCTGCACTGCAGGAAACAAGTTTTTGATTATTTAAAAAAGTATGTTACACTAAGTATTTTTCTTCACCTAAAACCACTATCCACCTAAAACTAAAAAGAGTTAGAGGATTAGTTTCACACGTGTTTAGACTTGTACCATTCAGATTATAATAATACATCCCTTCTTTGAAGAATTTCAAAATGCTGTTCTGCAGTCAGGCAAGCAATCTGTTCACATGACAACAGAAGAGTATTTCAAATCTGATACAAGCACAATAAAACAAATGGCCAGTGCCTGAACTCTACTAAGAATAAACTGAACAGAAATAGAGGCATTTTTACCTAAAGAACATGGGTACATATCGGTGCAAGATAAATGCTGGGCTATACCACTAAGAGCAGAGAAATTCATTGCACATAGCAGACCATAATCCACATTTTCAACCACAGACCATAGAGAACACTCCTCAGGTTACAAGGGTCAATACTAATTGGTTAGTGATACCAGCAACTCCTGTTTCACCACTGAGAACGTCCCCACACATTCAAAAAGCATTAACACCACTAAATCACAACTGACTCCTACAGTACCTACACACAAGTCAATAAAGCAATGCACTTGGCTTCATTTAATGCAACACACATGAAATAAAAGGAAGAAGAAAGATTGTGTCTACGGTTTTGTCACCAGCAAGCAACCTGCAAACACTGCTGGGACAGTCTGGGACCACAGATAAGCCATAGTCTAATACAGGACTTGTGATTCCACTAGAAACCTTGTTACAGCCTTCAGGGCTAAATTCCCCAGGCAAAGTGCTCCTGCCTTATGAGACAAGAAATTGATTCTCACCAGTTCACTTGAGTTTTAGGACCTTGTACAGTTTAAAAGTCAACACTGAAGACTTTTTGCTTCTTACCTTTTCTAACAGAAATTAATTTTTGCCTGTGTGGAAGACAAGTTTCTGAACTGAGGATATTCTGGATATTATAATGCAAATTTTGGGACCACCCTAAGAGATCAATCCACCAAAGTCTGTTTTGATCAAAAACTTCTGAACAAGATTTTTAGATTCAAGATCCATTAAAAACAAACAAGTTGAATTTTGCAGTGACTGCTGCACTGTCCAACCTCCCACTCAAGCCACAAACTGAGACGGAACTTGAGGTCCTGATTCAGATGCAAGTCAGACCTGCACCAGGATGCACTACCAGGACTGGAATGGAACAATACTACCTAGAGCAACATTTACAGAGCAACTCTACCATCTTCAAACATTTGGAGACTATTTCTAATGTCCCTGAAGTTACCAGAACACACTTGTTCCTCCAGGACTAACAAACCAGAAGTCCAACTTATTTTGTATCAACATTAAGACACGCAACAAGTGAGGGGCTCAAATCACTTAGCTGGCAATTTCTACTAAATGCACTGGAAGAAATTCCTATTACAGTACTACTATACATCCAGAACAAGCCATTGATGTCAGAGTAGATTCTTGTATTACTATGAAACATCCAGGAATTGTACTTACACACAAACAAAATTTACAGAACATTCTAACTTCAAGTAAAATATCCAGTCTTCATCAAGGATACATTTGGAAAAGTGTTCATGCCATTACTTCAGTCGCCTCAGAAGTATTCCACAGCATTCAAGCCCCTACCACCACACTCCAGATGTATTTCTCTAGTTTTACAAGACAGTAGGGAAGCTTGTTTCCCATCTTGTTGTAGGCTGACCTTGGCTGGACACTTGGTACTCCCTGACCTATCATTCCTCTTCTCAGCAGAAGAAGAGACAAAGGAAATATGGGGGGAAAAAAAGGGTCACAATAAAGGCAGTTTAATAAAGTTAAGGTCACGTAGAGAAGCAAAGGACAACAAAAACCTTACTCCCTACTTCCCACTGGCAGGCATGTCCGGCCATTTCCCAGGAAGTAGGGCTTCTGTACACAGAGTGGCTGCTCCAGAGCACAAATGTCACAGTAAGTGGCACAAAGCTCTGTAGAGAGACTGGAAATTTCCTCAACATAAACGTTTCATTTTTTACTGGACTTGAAAGTGCAGAAATGCTCTGGTGAAACAGACAAATGTTTAAGCTATGTATGCTGGATATGTCAAAACAGGTACCAGTTAGCTTTCGTAATAAACATTTACTACTGCAGTACAGCTGTGTTGGACAAACAACATTTATTCATTTTTTACATATTTCAAAGCTTCTAAAACACTTCAGCTGAAAATAGAACATAATTTACCTTTTACTAAAAGGTCCAAAAAGTAAAACATACATCAAGGTTTTCAACTTTAGAGCAGGACTGAAGACAGGTAGAAGAGGTGTTTCTACAGATGTAATCACTGCTGCTACAGTAGAATAAACAACAGTGACAGCCCTATATATGCACATGTCAAGGGCCAGGCTAAATCTAGCCCGTGACCCACAGCACTATGGTTTGAAATAGTTTGTTACAAAGTTCCAAGAACGCAAAAGAAGTCAACCATTTCTCTGCACCTTCTCATAATCTGATTTATGCCAGAGAGCCTGGGGAAAGAAGAAACATTTTTTCTTTCTACATCCTCACACTTGAAGACTTCTGGATGTGTTAGTGCCATCTTGCCATCCATTTAACCCTTGCAATAGCATTACATACTACTCACAAGTGGGATCAAAAGAATTACCCATTTTTATTACCTTATCCAAAATTTGTTTGTCTTTATGCTCCCACAAACACTGGAATTGGTTTTTCCCAGTACTTTTGTACCCACAAAAGGTCAAGCAGTTTAAGCTGTTTAGAACATCTTACACAAAAAGCCATACCACTACCTCAGCCTCCTCCATGCTCTGCACTCCCATTTCCTGCTGTATTTTGCTTTGTTTTGAGCAAGCTTTTCATACTACCCTTAATTTAGAAAGCTTCCTATGAACATTCACAAATTCCTACTGGTATTCAGAGAATCCTCGATGACTACCTGAAGTTCTGACAGTCAGAACTCACGCAAGTTAAAACAAGCTGGTTTATTATTTTCAGTTTAATTTTCCACAAGCCCTTACGTACAGGTGTTTACCCAGCACCTTGCTCTGTGGTACACTGATGCTTTCTAGGGAGACAAAACATCTGCAGATCCATCAGGACAGAGAAATCCAGCGCTGAATGAATTTCTGAAGCTGAACACAGTTAAGTAAGAAAGCCCAAAGGCAATAGAGAACTGCAGCTTCTCAAGAGAAACTCCAATATACTTCAGTAATTAAGGCCTCCTTACTCAGACATTACAAGCTCAGGTCACCTTTGCCTTCAGTCCCACCAGGCTGAGGGAAGAAAGCTAATCCAGAAGATGGAAGGAGCACAGGCAATGTCTATCACCCTTTAAAAGTCAAGAGATCAAAGCTTGCTTACTAAGCAGCAGCAAATCATTATAAAGTCAACTTAATTTCCAAGTGACACTAAGGAGCTAAGGTTCCTAATCAGGTAATGAAAGTATCTCTACTTTGCTATTACACCACCTGCTCTTTGTCCTATCCCTCACACACCAATATTCCTTATGACTCAAAATTTGCCTGTCAAGAGGTAAAGATGCAAAAGGTATTGAGAAACTTATACAGCTATCAGGGGATGGCTTCCAGACAGCAAATTAGACACAGATGCTCTTTAGTAATAGTACTGTCAAGAACAAGTTCTTGGTAGCAGAGTCACACACTACTTTTCTATAAGATTCAGCCAGAACAGAACAGAATCCCTTCCGGAAAAGCTAAACTACAGATTCTGCCAACCCTCCATCCCCTGCTTTTCCTTCTTAAAGCAGGGAAAGCACAAATAGCCTAGCCACAGGAAACTGTTAAACTCATCCCTCAATTAGTCAAGGAAAAATAAAGCAAGAAAACCTCCACTGTTGCTACCCACATAGAATAAGGAAGATACTAGAAAATGTGTCATTTTAACTGCTCCTAAACCATAGACTTTCCCAGACAAGTACGTAACAAGCCAAAAATGAGGAGAAAACCACCTATAAATAAGTTGCTGCGGTGCCCAGAACACAAGCACCTTTCCAGAGCATATTCTTAGAATTGCCCTTGGTAGTATACACAATAAACCAGATAATGGAAATCATCACTTCAGCAATATATAAAACTCCTCTCTTTTCATAAAGGTGCTCATTGTGCAAACTGTTCTTCGAACAATAACCCAAACATCTGCATTAACAAACAGAAGCCTGCTAAACAACGCTCCTCCTTCGTCATGACAGGAGCCATCTGTTCAGCCAGCTAACCCCAGGCAAGCGTGGCAAGCACCACCACAACTTGCTCATGTTATGCATCCTTGTACTCTGTGTTTCAGTCCATGTTATTTGTGTTTCCAAATTGCAACAACACGACATTAATCATACCACCAGAAGTATTAACACACACACCCCTACATTAAAGGCTCCAAATAGAAAAGAAAATTACCTCTGGTCTTCTATTAAAAGACACAAGTGGACCATAGCCTTTTACACATAGGGATGCCAGCTTGTGGTTTCTGTAGTCATTCCTGTCCTGTTAGATGCACTTTTGCTTTTCTGCCTTCCTATTCTATACATTTTTTATATACTTAGCCTAGTTGTTCTTTCAACCAAATGCTAGTTTCTAAGGGGACACTTAATGGAGTTTACTGGATCCTACTCGAAACTACCACTAAATTTTCATGGGTTAACCCCTGCATCCAGAAGTACTTGAGTAGGTCCTGTTATTCCAAAATTCAGTGCCCTACTGAAGTGAATACCTTTTCGTGCATCTTGCCCACGCAGCTCTACCAGCTCCCTGTTGTCACTACTGTCGAGGGAAGCAGCTCATCACCTGCTGCTGCTGGATTCGCCCGTGCACTGGCCAGACCCTGGTACCCACCGCAGACAACAAAACCACCCGCCTCGGCAGACACACGTTTTATTGTGCTGAAACCTGGCGTGGACAGGGTCGAGAGGCAAGCGAGAGGGACCCGAGCCCTCCCAGCCCACGGCTGTGGGGCGTGCGGCTGCCGCCTGGAAAAGAGAGAAGCGGCGACTGCTCCGTACCTGACCCAGTTGTCGCGGAACTTGCTCTGCTGGGGCTGGTTCAAGTAAATGGTGCGGGCTGGTGCCTCGTCCAGATCCGCCGCGGACGTGGCTCCGGACATCTCATCATCCGCCTTCTTATAGCCCGAGGTGGAACAGACAGGTCCTGCAAGGAGAGCGCGGAGGGGAGGCGGTCAGCGCGGGGCCGCACCCAGCGGAGCCGGGCCGGCAGCTGCCGGGGCGCGCCGCCGGGAAGGGCCGCGGGTGGGCGGCGGCTGCGAGCGCGCCCTGCCCGGTGTTTACCACGGCGGCGGCTGTAAATAATNCCCCCGCGCCCCGTATCCCCCGCTTCCAGCCTCCTAGGCTCCGTGGGAGGGAGGCAACCAGCATCCTCCGCATCGCCGCGGGGCTCCGGGTCGCCTCGGTTCCCTGGCGCTGCCCGCCCCCGCGCCGCGCATCCCGAGCGGCCGAGCCCGAACCCGCGCCCAGGGAGCAGCGCAGCATCCCCGCCAGAGCTCTCCCAGACCCCCACCGGGGCACCGAGCTCCTTCCCTCGCCCCGGGCACCGCACGGGGCCTACGGCCGGGCATCCCGGAGTCTGTCCCTAAAGCTAAGGCTCAGACTGAATTGATAAAAAAAGAATGTCTTGCTTTACACGTGCAACTTCAAAGCTTTGATTTTAAAGCGGCAGAAGCATAAAGTAATTTTCATTTCCCACTGGTCTGGAATGAATTGAGTTCTATACGCATTGTTTACCTTTACATTAAAAGAATGCAAAAACATAAGGGAAAGGAGCTAGCTATTTCCTCTGTCAAGCCTCAAAATATTACCGAGGTTGTGGAGACAGATTTATTGCTTTCCCCTTCCCTCCTGAGCAATGGAGATACTTGAATTTAGTTGAGCTGTAAATATATTAGATAAGAATTTATCAGTTTATTAAATAAGCCATGGATTTACAAGCTAGCACAGGTAGCTCTAGAGAAGAGTATGACAACTTGTTCCATTAGAATGTAGTAAAGGTGTTACATTGGCATTATTTGAGAATTTCATTCAAAGGTTAACAGAAGCGATATACTGTCCTATGAAGCTGTGAAGCAGTAAAACTACTGTAAAGCCAAATCTATTTCTGATTTCTGTATGAAGCTAAGATGATACTGCAACAAGCTGATCTGATCAGATAGCGGCTAAAAAAGGACTCCTGCAAGGAATGGGAGAGGCCCCTGAAATTACATCCTCCTTAACTAAAGTTTGAGCGAAAACTTTCAGTCCTATACAACTTTAGCATATCGAGCACCTAAGTACTTGTACTGTGTGAAACTTGTCCTGTTTAACAGAATTATGCTTTTAAGCTAACATCCTGCTCACCCCAGACCTTCCCAAGGCTTGGTTCTGTATTACCAGTGCAAACAGGCTCGGCCTTGTCCAGGCGTCAGCCACACGAGGGCAACGTTACCCACTCCTCATACACCAGGGTCATGCCCACGACCTTTGCGGGGCCACGAAAGCCGAGGTAATTAACAGACTGATGTGCTTTCAACAGCACCGCCTCTTGCCCAAGGCAAGCGTTGCACACTGTGAAGTCGTGCTATGGAGACAGTTAGCTGACTTGCAAGTTCGAGGCTAATTAATTGATTTTCTTTCATTTCAGTTGATACCAATTCAGACAGCAAGAATACGCCAGCTTGATCATTTTTACTTTGTGAAAAGAGACAAATTCAGAAAGTGAAACACGAAGACTATACACTTGGCAAGGCTATGCCATTATGATGCTATATTAAGTTACTCAGCCTGAAGAAGCTTGCCATGACACAGAAGACCACTCAGCCTTGCTGAATAGATATTTTCCCCTTCAGAAAAACAGAACTAAATGCACTACTGGATATTTGTTGTCTTTTCCCATTGATTTCATGTTGTGTAACTGCAGAGGAGATCAAACAACAATACTCTTAAGAGCATTAAGTGCAAGGAAGCAGCTTTTATCAGTTTTCCTAATCAAGTGCCGGAACAGAAACGCAATTATGCTAGAACAAACATGCTGTAAAAATTGTTGGTTTTTTCCAGAGACCTTATTTATTTGGGTTTTCTTTTCATAACATCCTCTGATGATTGAAATCTTCCTGCTGACAAGATCTCCTTGCTGCAAAGTGTTATGAAGCTATCCCACAACTTTAAGGTTAAACTGAGTCAATACAGCTGATCAAGTTCAGAGGTATTTAGGTTTAATTCATGTACTACCCTTTTGGCTGCTCTCCTCAAGACAGGTGCCTCAAGAACAATTTGTCTCATTCTTTAGATGCACTGAAATATTTTCAAAGCAGACTTACAAGTGTGTAGAAACACCTGTAATAAGATTTTAGGTTTTCAAAGTGGCTCAAGGCAGCTGCTTCAACTCTTAGTGGAATAAGGCTCATTTTGGAAGATTGTCCAATAATCCTGCCCATCAGGAATGCCTTCCACCTCCCTCCCCTGGTACTAAGCAGATCACATTCAAAAGCCTGCAGACAGTGGCCTTTACTTCTGGCTGTAGATCTCCTTTCCGTGCATTTCCAGACAGGTTCAGGAGCCCTGAGCTTCTGAGGGCCTCCTGGAGGGCAGCGGTCCCAGGGGTTACACCCCCTTAAGAATTATCCCCCTCAAGGACACCTGACCACAAGCAGACCATCACTTCAGCCATGGAAAAGTAACTTCACCTCTGTTTCCTGTTTCAAAGAGGCTGTGGATAAACACGGCAGACTTGACCACCTCCAACAATTGTGGAACTTGAAACTGAAGGCTCAGCAGCTCTTATTCACAGTAGCATTTACTTCCCTGCATCCAGAGGAATAAGACTCATTGACTTCACTTAAGGGCATGCCAACTTGTCACCCTCTCCCACAAGACTCAGACCTTTCCTGTTATTCACCTTGCAACACTGCTATGCAATGTATTTTGCATCAAACTATGCATGCTTCAATTTGTAGTATTAATAACAGCTCACTGTATCTCACAGCCTCTTCATGTAGAGTGTTTAGCTACATCAGATTTTCAATGTCCTAATCACATTGATTTTAAGTCTGCATCACAGAATTTGGTTGGAAATTTCAGGTTTAGGTTGCAAAGACCTTTAAGATCTGAGTCCAACCATGAAATTAGCAGTGCCAAGTCCACCGCTAAACCATGTTCCAAAGCATCACAACAACGTGTTTCTTAAACATCTTCAAGGACCACAACTCAACTACTTAGATCTTTGTGGAATTTAAACATTGTCTAACGCACCTTGCTTCAATTCTGAGGCATGAGACACTTTCTGCAAGAGTTTAGCACCGTTTCCCACTGTGCTTTACAAGTTCAATGAGTCAGACTTGAGTTATAAACTCCTTTATAAAAAGCCCATTCATTTCTTCAAGGCTCTTACTTCACACTATTTAACAAGGTTTCTTCTAAAAAAAGATGGGATTAAACCTTGACAAAAATAAAGAGATTTTATAGCTTTCTCTCATCATGAAGAGAAACCAGACTTGATGTCCTGACAAATTCACATGGCATTTATTATCACTTGAAAAGCAATGAATTATGGTTTAATACTCTTACATCGCTGGGCCTGCAAAGATGACATTTTTCCATGTCTCTCTGCCTCCTTAATGTCTGCTCAATAACAGTCATAGCTTCTGCATGATTGAGTAAATAAAGTGTTGTGAATTCTGTAGTGTTTTGAAAGACAAGTCGCTTGGGATGCTTGTCAACTGTCAGAAGTCACAAGAGAACTCATGCCAAAGTTTTATCACTTTTCACTTAAGTAGGTCAGCCAGCTAGTTACTACATCCAGCCTGGTGATGTGCTTGATTGCTCTAACATGTGTTCCATTTCTAAGAACAAGTGATTATAGATCAATTAAGCCCCTCGCTGAAACATCAGAAGCACAAGCTATGAGAAACAGCTGGTTTGTACAGGAGAAGTTCACCAAAGGCTTCATGTCATTTAGAGTTAAAGCAATGTTAGGAGTGTTTACAGCCAGGAGTCCTACTTCTGATTCTGCACACTGTTTGCAGGACCAGGATCTAGTACAAGCAAGAGCTTAAGTACACCGAGGTAAAGAAGCTGCCCTGATTTGAGAGCAGAGTTGGACTACATTCTCCAGGGGTCCTCTCACCTCAAGCACTCTGTGATTCTAAGCTTAGACAGTCACAAGTCAAAGTTTAAGTGGCCATACAAAGCTCCCTGTATGCTCTCAACTATACTGACAGTTTTGAATGGAGACATATGAAAGACAGCTTTCCTCAGAGTGAAAGAGAGCCTCACCAAAAGCCTCCAAACTTCCTCATTTACAGAAAACATGGCATTTTGGCTATTGGTTAAGCCTCAAAGAACGTTATAAAAGCAAACACCTGAGAAGTTAAGAGCGGTATTTAGAGAGGTGGCAGACAAGTTTGGACTTTTCCTTGCACTGAAATGCAAATTTGGCTCTCAACAAGCCACCTGGATTCAGTAACACACTCACTTTCTTGGGATGACATTTTTGCACAGGTTTACCATCACAAACTGAGTACCAAAGACGACACCAAATGAGGAGTTCTGCACTTCAGAATTGTCAACAAGTTAATATACAAACAATGACTGAAGTGTGAATAAATGAGTTTGTTTTACCTGAAATGTTATTTCTTGCACTATTTCCCCAGCTGCTTTCACTGTTCAACAGAAAAGCAGTTGAAAGTTAATCTAGAAGCGGGTAGGTGGGAGTTCAAAGAGGCAGAGCACAGCATGCTGCCAACAGGAGATGCAGGGCATGAACTTCAGCTACCAGCTCCTCCAAGAGAGCTTTGTTCCACAGGACTGGGATATCTTGACCTTGAGTTATAACCAGTTCATGTGAAAAAAACCCTGATGAACAGTGTTATGGTTTTAATTTTGAAGAATGTCGAAAACTGCCACAGTGTTCAACAGCACAATGTTGTAGGCAAACATTGACACACTCATGTCTGAGCAAAGGAAGAGCTGGAAGATTTCATGGTGGAGCTTTTATTTTCTAGCTCTTCTATTACCACAAGTAATTTTGAATATACTTCCTTCACTGTAGACCCATGTCCTACAAATTAAGATGTCTTTAGATCATCTTCATGCAAATACCAGAGTTCATAGTAGCAGCAGCCTTGAAGTTAATACACAGCTGCAAAACTGTGCTGCAGTTCCTCACTGAAATGCTACTGCAGATATCTAAGTGATTACTCAGCCAGTTCAAGCCCTTCCACTTACCAACTTGTGCAGCAAGACAAACAGCACTATGTACAGTCCCAGGGAAGGCATTGTTTTTCTTACAGACTAAAAACAATACAAAACAGAAAAGCTGGAATTAAACTCAGGTCTGATATTTTAACTGGTAGGTACATCCTCCAAGTGCCTTTATTGCTGGTTTGAATTTTCAGGGGTTCTTAGGATTTAGGGGGTTTTTTGCTTTTTCAGTTTAGGTTTGGTTTTTTAAAATATTTGCATGCAGAAAACCTGCAAGGATAATAAGTAAGCAAAAAAACAGAGTTCTTCATACAAGATTTTATTCTTAAAAGTCACCCTGAATTTCTAACTGTCCACAGCTAAACTGATAGTGAAAAAACCTTGTGTTCAGCTCAAGCAACTTGACATAGCTATGGAACATTCCTACTGTGAGTCAAACTTAGGACAGTGGGAGTTAAAGCTCTTGGATCACTCCCCTGTTCAAGTCAGGACACAAAAACACATCCATACCTGTGTAGCAGACGTTTTAGAGATGCACAGCAAGAAAGAACAGCTATTTCATGCACAGCAGTGAATCAGTTTTGAAGATAGGAATTCTTTTCTGTGTGAAATACAAACCAATAAACAAAGTGAGACTCAGATGGAGATGGTAGCTCCAAAAGGGTATTAAAAGCAAATGAAGCTTCAGAAGCACAAGGGAAGACCAAAGGAACGTTATTCCCTGGATTCCAAGATGGAAGGAGGAAGTTGTCATCAATCAAGCTAACAGATATTGCACAGGAAAGTCAACAGACACAGGTCTGTAACTTCCCTTCTCCTCTTTACAGGTATGCAATATGTTGATTATCAAAATCAACAAGACTAAGAAGGTTATAGTTGGACAGGAAAGTTAGCCACTGGGATAATGCTCATGGACTTCTAGCATCTCACAGTGACCTTGAAGGACCACTGCAAAGAATGCTGCTATGAAATGGGAGCTCAGCTAGGTCAGAAGATAAGCATGGATATACTGGTCAGTGCAAGGAGGACCAACCTGCCTGTGGGATGCAGCTACAGAAGAACTGCAGTGCTCTAATAAATGCACAGATACTCACAGAGCTGGTGGATCAGTAGCTCATACATGATTATGTTTACATTCACAGCATCTGTAGCCCTCACTTCACTAAACTGCACACATTTATGAAAGATTTCTTGTAGCTTCAGCTGATGCAAATCAACCATTGAGGTTGAAGAAACTAGGAGAACCAGAACTCCATTTGCTTGGCCCTGTTCATGTTAAGCATAAACAGGAATAGTATGTGAAAGTATTCCTTGTGAAGTTTAGCCACTTTTCTTGTGTTTATCCCAGATTTAAGCTAAATTTGACAACATTAAAAAAGGTCTTTCTGAATAATCTTAAATTAGTAACTAAAAAGTTCTTAGCTCTAGGAAATTCAAGGCACAAAACACTGCTGCTTTTGAAGAGCAGCCTCTAATTGTAAATGGAATTGCATGCCACAGAGAAAGCTGGAGCCTGGATTTTTTTTTACATAAGGCCATATTCATTTGAATGAAGCAGCTAAATATTGTTACAAACAAACAAAACAAATTCCTAGCAGAACATTAGAGACTTCAGAGAACTAAACAGCAGCAACCAGAATTATGCTACCTCAGGAGTTCAGCTGAAACTGTATACAAAGAAGATTCACTCACACAAATATTGCATATTTCTAGAGACAGAACTCTTACTGAGGGAAGGGATAAGAAGTAGATCCACCTACCCAATAAAATTCACCTACCTCTGTATGAATAACAGGTTATTCAAAGCAAAAAATCAATTGGCAGAATACTCAGGTATGGGAAAGCAAAGATGTCTAGGCTTACTTATAGTCTAAGTTAAAGTCTCCTTGGTGCATTTCTTTTTGCTTCTTGAAGTGACAAAATAAAAGCCTAATGTTTCTATTCCCTCTAACAATTCTCGTATGCAGCCTTGGTGAGACCACAAGATATTGGCCTAAAATAGCTCTCCTCCATCTCCCAAGAAATTTTGTACCTTCTCACTTAATGTCAAAACCAAGTAGTTTCTGCTGATAATGCTGAACTAACAACACTGCACATGATCTATTCTTACTCTGCCTCAACCTTCATGGCCACAATTGTCAGCTAAATGCCAAGGATGGACACATATCACTGGTCAGTAAAGAAGTTAATTCCTTTTTTCCCCTGTCTCAGCTTCCAAAACTAATATCACAAAAATATTACGGGGACTAGTAGATGACACCAATTCAAACAAGTGGTTTGCTGTTAATTTTAGAGTTTCCATATTGCATTTGACAAAAATGGTGTTCCTAGAAGCTTCACTCTTATCCAAACTCACTTGTGTATTTACTAGCAGTTTGTCACCAGAACTGAGACTTCAAGAAGGGCTTTTTGGTATATACAACATGAGTCTGATTTATAAGAACCAATGGCATATCTGATGCCTGAAAAAATAGATTTCAGGCAGCATATAAATTAGATCTAGTAGCCTGACACAAAATTGAATACTCAGCTTCAGCAGAGTTCAACTGTTCAACACCAGAATTTCAAATAGGCAAAGACTGCAGTTCCAGTAAGCTCGAGGAGCCTTCCAAGCTGTCACTAAAACCCCTCAAGTTCAAATCCAAACACCTCCTGTAAAATAGGTTTTTTTCAAAGCTGTTTAGACAACTTGCACTTCTCAGACTCAGATTCAGCTCTGAAAATTGATTTCCATATGTCCCAGGTTTCCAACAACTTCACAGATAGTACAGAGACATGAAGGCATCACAAAAAAAAAGTCATGCACTTTTTCCAACGAACAGCACATGAACAAGTCCCACAAGAACCACCACTCAAGGCAGCTTTGAAGGAGGCAGCAGAGGCATTGGTTCAGTGAGAATTCAATATACTGTGGAAACGTTGCACCATTTAAGGTAGTCGAGACGGCCACGACACTGCACTGAGAGTGCTTCTTCAAAAACCTCAGGAGGCTCCAAGCTCCAGCACCTCATTATCTAAAGGTATCTCATACTTACCAGAAGGCTTCACATACCAGCACCTTATTATCCAAAAGTCTCTCTATTGCCTCCCATGGGCAGCTCCACACAGCTCTCAGGGTCTGTCCATTTATGCCAGCAGCTAGTCTGTAAACTCAATGTCTCAGACTCTTCTTCTTCTCTCTTTCTTCTGCAGTTCCAGCCAGCTTCTTCCTGTCCCTATCCCAGCCACCTATCCCTGTCTGACTGGGGTACAAAGTCTTACCTTATCTGTCCCTTGCACAACCTCCTGTCCCTGGTTCTTCACAGCACAGCAGCAGACTCCAACTGCAACTGCAACTGAACTCCGGCTGCAACTGAAGTGCAACTGCAACTCCAGCTGAGACTGAAACTGAGACTGAAACTGAAACTGACTGCAGCTGAACTCCCTCCCCACTAACTCGCTCTATCACACCCAGAGCTGGGAGGACAAGGCTGCTCCCACTCTTTGATAATTACCACAGCTGCAGTATATCAGGGGCAGGATTACCTTCTACACTATCTCTATCTGTCTTCCCACAACATACCAGGCACTAGCGTTCTCCCTTTGGGAGTACTTGGTTTTGACACTCTAGGGAACAATGTTTCTGCTATTGGTAACGCCACATGTCACCACTTCACTGCTCTTCTCACAAATTACTATTACTTCAAACTCCTGGATAGCATGGCCCACCAACTGCCAGTCTGGTTCAAAACACATGTGCACATATTAGAAAACAATGAACAAGTCTTCAGCACTTGAGACAGTGTGGAGGGCACTGGATTTAGAGCTACACGTTTAACGTAACTTAAGAATTTTCACACACAAGGCAACTGTGCAAATGCAGGTTCATTGGGCAAACACATGAAAACACATGGTGTTCATTCTGTGTGAACTTTTAGCCTCTGAGATAAACTTTTAAATTCAGTTGCTTCTGAATTCTCTGCTAAAGAAAAAAAGATCTTTCAACAGAACGGAAAAAACTTAAACCACAAACCATTGCATTTGAGAATGCACAATACTAATTCTACTCCTTTAATTACTTAGAGGAACTGCAAATAATGAGACTGGATCAGAGATTGGACTGTTAAAACAGTTTATAGAAAGTGAACATGAGGTGGCAGAAGCTACAGCTAAATTGGGTTCTTATACTTCAAACAAGAAAAAGAATCCCTCTTGTGAATAGTCCCACTGCTCAAGGAAGATCCTGGAATTCTAGCACTTTTGTCAGATATACCTTGGATAGCCATGACTAGTAATCCCATTTGTGGGCCATGTACATTACTATCAAATACAGCATATCTGTTGTGTGATTAGTGGAATATTTCAAAAACAGACATCACAAATCTCCTTAGCACAACTGACAGCCACAGCTAATCCTTAAAAGAAAGCAGCTACAGCCTTCTTGCCTCACACCTTTGAGGCTTGTTTCCCTGTATTAATACTGGTTGAAGCTAAAAATATCTTTGGCGCATCATAATTCTGTTAGCATTCTGACACCCAAGTGCTTTTTTCCTTTCTGTAATGCATCTGTTCTGTAACAATTTATTAACAGCTTTAAGCATATCAGCTGCAAGCACAGCTGATTTTGATTTCTAAGAGAACAATTTAAACAAGAAAAATAAATGGGTTTCCATTATATGCTCATGATTTAAAGCCGTTTTCTTCTACTGAAAGCCCAGAGGCCTATAACGCTGGCTTCTAGCCAACATTAGATTAGAAAGATTTACTGCACACATAGTGACCTTCTGCTCTAAAGCATTCCCAAAGCTGTTGTTCTTAGTTCTGTCCACCCCCAGGTCAGTGTAACGCCCAACAAAAGCAGCTGCCCACTGGACAGTTACCTAGAGAGAAGCATCTCTTCCAGCGGCGGCACAGAGACGTGATGTTCATTCCTTCTTGCACTGGCTGCATGGAGATGAAAACAGCAGTAGTCCTTCAAAGATCTCTACAGCATTAGCAGGTCTCAAAGCTGATTAAAGGGATCCCCATGGTAATCTGTGAAATATATGTTTGCACTTTCAAACTGCTCTGCACTGGATTCACAGAAGGCAAGTGTGCACTAGGTGCCTGTGTATACCCATGCACAAAGAGAGAGCCGTGGCTTCCACTGAAACATTCTAACACATATCAACAACAAAAAAAAAAAAAATTTAAAAAAAAGTAATTCTAAAATTACTTTGGATTTCAGCTTTTGAAAGAATGACCTGTCCAGTTCCTGGACTCCAACTCCTCCTCCTCACCTCTACCATGTTTCAAAGCACAATTTCTCAAGTGAAATCCTAGTAGAAAGATGTTCTGCTCCTACCAGAGATGCTATCTGTGATGTTACAGGTCGTAGGACACATTCACCTCTCTAAGTATAAAGGGTTATTTTTAACTTACTTTTCTTTGCTTCTGAATAAGGTTAATAGCAAAGTATTTTGGCTGTCAAATGAAAAGGTTATAAATTATTTCAGCTATCACTTCAGCCAATAAACACTCCTCTCCCTTAAGAAAAGAAAGTAGTTTTCATTTTCTTTTCACCCACTGTAAACCCGTTATTATGTGCCTCTCTTTAAAGTCACATCTACTTATGTTGGATACATCTTGGATAACCACGACCACTAGTCCTATTTGTGGGTCATGTACATAACTATGAAGCACTAAGAACAGGTTTCCAGGGTTCTTCCTCCTTGGCACTCTGTCTCCCTTCTTCCCATTGCCCCTCTCCCAACTACTTGCTTGCTTTCTGGATAGGGAATAGAAAAGAAAACATCAGCAGCTTGTTTAAAGCCCAAGAAGACAGCCAAAGGAGGAAGCAAGGACTTGGCTTTTTGAATGGCATCAGGAGTGACCATCCCAGCAAAGCACTGGATCTGCAGAAGATTTCCCATGGCCATGAGGCCCACTGGAGTGGTGCAGATTCTATTTTTATCAAGGCAGTACAGTTATGCTAGGACAGCTGTGTGCTCTGAGAAAGCCAGCCCACATGAGCAAGGGGAGATGGGAAGAACCACCAGTGGCTGCCAACTATCTGCCAACAACAGCACCTTGGCCAGTTCAGCCTTTCTGAAGCTACCAGCACACTAGTGTTGGTGACACCGTCAGCTGTGGGGTTCAGCTCTGTCTATGCCTGTGCAGAGCCAGGCTCCAGATATGAGGGGTGAATCAAGCCCATCTCTTTCCACCAACAGGAAGCTGCATGCACCACCTGACAAGTGGCACAACAAGGACTGGCAAGAGATAATCAAATATTTATGAGCAAGATAATGACAGGAAACAATGGAAGACACTGCTAGCTACAAGTAAGTGCTTTTCCCTCAAGAGAGGAAGGTAACTCTAAAATTTTAGGTGCTCTTATCCAGCTTTCATTAGGGAAGCATGTTGCATAATGCATGAGGAAAACATCAGAGAACAATGCTTGAGAACATTATCTATTCCCTACACAGATGTATCCATGAGTAGATAATGTTGTATCTGTTTGTCCTCTCCATACAGTTGTACTTTAATTTCCTTACTAAAAATATGGTAGAAGCTCACCAGCTGACTACACCAGTCTAGCCTAGACGAGCAGTTCCCTACAATGGGACATATGAATGACCTATCTCGAACCCCAACTTCTTTCTCACCTTTTCCAGGCTGACAGCAGACTGCACAGGTACCCCCAACACATCTAGAGGAGAGTATAGCAATAGCACTAGAACAGCCAGGCCCAAAATCAGCCAGGTAGGGTGTTGACTGCTTCTGTCCTGGGCTCCCACTTACACCCTACAGCCTCAACCCAGCCATCATAGCCACACTGAATCTACCTTATTTCAAAGTTTCCTAGATCTCCTTACATCCTTCAATGGCTTGTGCTCAGATCCCTCTGAGCTTCTCTCAGAGCAAGTAGAACATACATAAGCCATATACAGGATACTGAAGAACCATTAGGATGCATTTTAAGCCAGTGCTGTTGGCATATTTATCATCAAGTGTGCTGCCTTGCATCAGTACTGCTTTTTATTATTGGAAATCCCTTCCATGCATAATGCTGAGTATCACTGACTCAGTGCTGGCAGCTTCAGGCATTGACAAAAATGAGTCAGACATCAAAACATTACAAAAGCTTTTTTTAGACATCATGATGTTCAGAGTTTTAGAGTTTGAGGCTTGGTTTTGGTCCTCAAAAAAAAAAAAAGTAATTCCTCATCCCTGACCCTTTAGACTAAAACACATCACATGTTCAGGATTGCCTGCAATTACAGCTTGATTGTTCTGCAATGCAGGCTCCTCTCCCCACACACTGCTTGAAAGTGAGCTAGAAGCTTGACATAATACTGACCAGAAGTATCATGAAAGCTGGAAGTACTTGTATTTTGCTTTAATGCTGAAGACAAAGTTCATCTGATGTAATAGATGCATTTGCATAAAGTTTAGGGAAAACTTTCCAAATACAGGTAATTTTCGGTCCAACACTTATTCTAGTAAAACAGACTTGAATATAAGTTTCTTTTCTGTGTACACTTCCCTAACAGGTTTTTGCTCGTTTAGTATACCTAGTGTGGATGTGCAGGGACTAGATTAAAAACAGAAGCTTACAAACAGAACAGAAAGATGGATAATTCCTCAACCCATTCCTTCCGCAGGGAAACTGTTCACACCTGAGCAAACTTATCACCACAGAGAATGACTAAATAGCAGATTAGTTTATTACATACACACTTGTATCTGCTCCTAGAGTCACCTTGTGATTGTCATCATCTTGTTCATCCTGACAATCAGAACTACATGCTAGGGGATAAGCCAGGAATGCCCAGCTAAAATGACTCACTAAGGCAGTATCAGTAAACAGCAAATATTTTAGATAGTTACCAACATAAGCACATGAAAATGAAATCTCTAACCACTGAATTCACAAGCATTCACCCAGTCTCAACACATCCATCTCCACCACAGGTCTCCAGTTTTGTAGCCAAGGCACCAGGCACAGCTGGCTAAGGTAAGAGTCAGACCTGCACAGCACTTGGGCAGCACAGGTGAACTTCTTGATGCAACAGGAACTGGGCTCTTCCCACCTGTTTCCAGCATTCCTGTCTCCAAGACCCAGCTGCATCACAGACAGGTACCAAGACATGCCATTCATAACACTGAGCTATTCTTCATCCCATAGGTACCATTATGCATTTTATTACTGAATGAGCCTTCAGATTTCACCACAAGCACTTAATCAATTCCTGGACATTTTGGGTTCCCAGAAACCGAGCCTCAAAAATTTATCTAAGTTTGAACCCTTGTCTGGCATCTGTACCTCACAAATCCAACCATGTCCTTTAGTAATCGGTCCATACCCTTATGGAATACACTAATTTTTGAAAATCCCTCTTTTACCATTAGGCTACAGACCAGAACAAATTTTTGAAGGGTCATCCCTAATCAGGCAGAACACAAGCTTCCTTCCCATTCTCTGTCTCTCACGTTTTAGTCAAGAAGGTAGCCTACACCCCTCAAAGAACCTGCATCAGCTCCTTTTTGGCCCACACCTGCTGCAGCAGGCATCGCTGCCCCCACAGTACTGCTGCCACTATTTCTGCTCTCAGACTTCAACTCACCCAGCTGTGCTGACAGCTGACTGCATCAAAACATGAAGCCCAGTAGGCATTGCTGCCATCCTCTGATGTTACTGCAGTTACTCTATATTCAAATATAACCTCACAGAAGTGCACAGAACTGTAAATGACCAGTGATCAAGCTTTTGAACAGTATTAAACAACGATTTTGAAAGACTTGAAGTTCTCCTTACTACAAAATAATTTGAAATTAAATACAGAATTTCTGTCAGTCTTCCATACATTCTAGATTTTCAAATCTAGATCTATTTTCCTTCTAAAGTTGCAAGTCTCTAAAGGATAAAAAATTTGTTAAAGAAATGCAAATCAAAAACTTCAGTCCAACTGCAAATATGTATATAGCCAGAGCTAACACTGGGCTTTGGTTGTTTTTTTTGTTGTGGGGTTTTTT